>JBBPDI010092950.1:0-11790 GCA_037974545.1 Cucumis variabilis | reverse complement strand
CTCCCCTAATGGTCTTACTTTCTGAATGAAGACTTCAAACTCACCCATCACCTCATCATTCTAAATGTTATCATCATTTCGTTCATCTCTAGTGAATTGCGTCTCAATTCCACTTAAGTATCGCGAACAAAAGGTTCCTGATTCATTCATCAGATATGCTTCCACAATAGACCCTTCAGGCCGTGCTTTGTTACGCACATACTGTTTTAATGTGCGTAAACTTATTTCAATAGGATACATCCAACTGTAAGAAATTGGTCCAACAATCTTGGTTTCATATGGTAGATGAACTACAAGATGTACCATTAGCTGAAGAAGGCAGGTGGAAATATTCTTTCCAATTTACAAAGGATGACTATAATATCTGCCTGTAGTCTGTCCAACTCACTTACTCGTATTGTTCTAGCACACAAATCACGAAAGAAGTTGCACAGTTCGGTAACAACGATGTACACATTTTTTAATAAGAAAGCTCAAGCACCAATAGGTAGAACTTAATGTAGCAGAACGTGACAGTTGTGCGTTTTGAGACCTGAAATTTTTCCTTCTTTTTCTTGCATACATCGAGCAATATTATAAACGAATCCATCAGGAAACTTCACTGATTTCAAAAACTTGAAAAACTCAACTCGCTCGCTGCTAGTTAACGTGTAACTCGCATGTGGCTTCACCAATCGGTTACCAACATCTATGAGATGTAAATCCTTTCTAATTTTTAAATCTTGTAGGTCTAATCGTGCATTCGTGGTGTCTTTAGTTTTCCCTTCAATATTCAACAACGTACTAATCAAGTTGTCGCAAACATTCTTTTCAATATGCATTACGTCTAGTTTATGACATAGTAATAATCTCGACTAGTAAGGAAGCTCGAAGAAAATGTTTCGCTTAGTCCAATTAAGAGCTCTCTTTATTTTCTTCTCCTTTAATGCATGATGTTTACTAAGAACTGAAAATTCCAATTGATCTACTTGTTCTATTACTTCGTGGCCATTCATTGCCACTGGAGCAACTCTACGTTCTACCTTGCCATCGTGCAACCTACTTCTCCGCCAAACATGGTACTCAGGAAGATAACGTAGATGTCCCATGAAAGATATTTTTTCTCTTATCACAAAAGAAGATCTATCTCCCATGCATATAGGACATGTCTGATACCCTTTTGTACTCCACTACGATAAATCACCATAAGCTGGAAAGTCATTTATCGTCCACAACAAGGCTGCGTACAACTGAAAAAAAAATACTGGTAAGGGAATCATACGTATGCATCCCAAATGTCCATAACTGTTTAAGTTCTTCAGTCAAGGGTCTAAGGTAAACATCAATTTTTCTACCAAGAGATTTTGACTCTTTCATGCATTTCCAGGGTGGCAAATTGTAAGGAATTAACACCACAAGCCACTGTACGAGGTACTCATGTGACCGAATGGATTAAAACCATCTGAAGCTAATCCCAAATGAATCTTTCATGCATCTGCAACCAAATCAGGATATTCAGAATCAAAATGTTTCAATATCTTTATGGTTCCTTCATAGATGTAATACCATATATGAATTTTACTACTGGTTCCTTCCTCTAACCTTTCAATATCTCTATATAAGTTCACTACATCTCCATGATACAACCATTCTATATAGGAGGGGGATATTCCGATGGTCAATAGATGTCACTCCACACTCTCTAATGAATATCAATTTGAGTTCATACATCTCTTACATGGACACGTTATTCGTCTGTAAGCATCGACGTGGAACTTGACAATCTCTAAAAATTGGGACACGTCCTCTCTATACTCAACCGATAACTTATTCCTAAGTTCCATCCAACTCTTATCCATATGTTATACACCTAAAAGGAAAAACTGTTTAATCATTAGTCCTATATTACTGATCCCTATCAAAATCTAAACTTAATAGTCCATGAATAAGTTATGACAAATCATCCTTTAGCTGAATCTAAATTCAAACAACAAAAGGTTACCATAACTGCAGGATATCCAGAACAAACTAACAGAACACTATATCTACATTACATTAACAAATTCATTCATTCATTTGTAATGAATACAAAATACCTAAATTACATAAATAATAATAAATTACATAAATTACATAAATTACCCTAAACTATTATAAATTACCTAAAGTACCTTAAATTAATCTAAATTACATAAATTATTATAAATTACATAAATTACTCTAAATTATTATAAATTACCTAAAGTACCCTAAATTATTATAAAATACCTAAAGTACCCTAAATCATTTCAAATTATATAAAGTACCATAAATTATTATAAATTACATAAATTACCGTAAATTATCCAAAATTACATAAATTACCCAAACTTATCTAAAATTACATAAATTACCCAAACTTATCTAAAATTACATACAAACATACAATTACATTATCAAACACATAAACTCTAAATTCTAAACTAAACCATCATTCCAAAATCTAATTTGTAATTCACAATTCCCTAATTCAAGCCAACATATTCAAAATCTTAATTTGTAATGTAAATAAAACAAAAACTACATCAAATTATATATACTGATATGCACTAACGATGGGAACGACAACGGCGATCACTCCTTCTTCTTCTTAGATCTTCCTCACGATATCTCTCTCCCTCTCTCGTTTTCTTTTTCTTCTCAGGTGTGGTTGTGTTCTGTGAATGGGGGATTAAAAAGAACAGGGAATTCCTAACGTACAACGAAAATGTTGGGATTCCCTGGGGAATTCCCGATGCCATGATTCAGATATTGAAAATTCCCTCTAAATTCTCGACGTCATTTATACAACGTTGAGAATTCGGGGTAGAATTTTCGACGTACCTAACACACGTCGAAGAAAGGCTTATAGTACAATTAATGATCAGGCCTTCTTCCGACACATCTCTGCGAGCGTCGAAAATTCCTCGTTGAATTCTCGACGTTGTATAAATGACATCGGGAATTCGGAGGGAATTTCCGATGTCCACAATGATACGTTGGTGGAAGTCTAAACGGCATGATATAATTTTCACCATTTCCTAATGTCGACTTATATGCGTCGGGGAAAATCACTAACCTCAACGTGGGCATACATGCATTGGGAATGCATATGTTCTACCGATGCTTCTTTCCCGACGTGCTTGACTGATCAGCTTGAAGGTATAAATTGATGTTCGACCTTCATATTACTGTCTATTATTGCATGAGAAATTACTGATCAAGCAAAACATAGAGAGGAGTAATTGTATATCTTTACCATAAAAAAACTACACTACAAGAAATAGGGTGTTTCCAGATGTAGCCCCACGTCGACCAAAACCCTAACCAACATCGGGGAAGGTTACTCTGACGTCGAGTCGACATCGGCAGGTACGTCAAAAAAAGCACGTCAAGGATACTTTTCTCAATGTCGATCACGTCGACGATGGAGAAATGTTCGTCGACACACGTTGTCAGCACGTCGCAGAAAAGGTTCCCTGACGTCACGTCGTGAAAGGCTTCCCCAACGTGATAAGCGTGGGTCAGAGAAGGCTTTAAATATTATTTTTTTTGTTAAGTTAATTTATTATGTATTTTATTTCATTTTATTTCTTTTGTCTTTTGCCTTTATTGTTTTAGTTAATTTATCTAAACCCCGACGTGATAAAATTTGTAGTAAATTATGAAAATAAAAATATTTTAGTTAATTACAAATAATATACATGAAATATGTTCAAATACAAAAATAATTACATAATTCAAAACAATTACATTACCAAAAAAAAAAAAAAAAAAGCTAATGCTCTAGTGCTCTAGTTACGAAGGTCAAACCTACAAATGACATAAAAGTAAAGTTAGAATATCACATATGCAAAATTAAACAAATTAAATATTGAAAAGTACGTACCCTAAGTGATCATGGTCCTCTCTCATGTGGTTAGCGTGTTCAAGGCTCAGCTTTAGTTCACTAAACTCTGTCATGTGTGCCTGGTGGTCATACATATTATAGGAAGAAGATGAAGTGGCACTATCCTAGACTTGGGTTTTAGGCCTCAACCAAGACTTTTTGAGTAGCCCAGTCGTCTACCCAAAACTGTTTTGCATATCTCGTCCTCAGTTAGAGGTCGAGAACCTTTTAGGATGGGCTGAGACCGAAGTTCCACCATTTGATTTTGCACAATAGAAGCTTGTAAGTTTGAGAGATGATCAGACTTAAAAATAGAATTGAAAGTATAACAAAACAAAAAAAATTCTTACATTTACAAAAGAGTTCTCTACTGTTGGTGAAACGAACTCGTCAGTACTACTGGTGTGCGTTTCTCTGAATAACTCGATACAGTCCACTAGACGACCATGTAGTTTAGTGAGCTCTGTTTGTCTTTGAAAGAACGACTTTGTGTCGCTCATATGGTTGTAAGATTGTTGCGCCCAAACAGCCTTGCACATATTTGATTGCTCTTACATTCCAAAAATGACGATGATCAAAATGTTATATTTTCAAACAAAATAAATAAATAAATGTTAATTGATTTCAACGTAAAACTATATAAATCATCTAAAACTATCGAGTGATGTAGTTGTCATAGAGAAAGTGTCAATCTTCCACCCGATTGACCAATCTCGAGGGCAATTTGTTTGTGCTTGTTTAAGGTCGCTAAACTTTTTAAGATGTTAATGGTTACCTTGTCTCGAATTCCTTACACACGTTGAACGTTTGATGTTTAACAAATCAATTAAGTGCTCAATCGTTTAGATCGAACACAAAAAATTGCTACAAAAAAATAGGTTTTAAGTCAGTATAGCTTTTACAGGTAATTGAAACATATATATAAGTTTTTATGAATTTACAAACTTACCGCTAGACCGCCCTTGACGACCTTAATTTGCTCTTGTGGTACATCTGTCCACTTCAAGGTCTGAATAGAAAACATGTCTTGCTTCAACACACCGATCGTGCAACTGAAAGGAGGAGGTCTGTCCCATCCAAGGGGGATTGAAATGAGGATTCTCCCATTCTTCTGTACGTACTGCTCAATATCTATGTTTCAAGAATGCTGTTGTACTCTCCTCGTAGTGGAAGTGGAAGC
This sequence comes from Cucumis variabilis, assembly GCA_037974545.1. NCBI lineage: Eukaryota > Viridiplantae > Streptophyta > Magnoliopsida > Cucurbitales > Cucurbitaceae > Cucumis > Cucumis variabilis. Next base: position 6,724 of record JBBPDI010092950.1, on the reverse strand, counting down.
CGATTGAGAGAGACCTACGAAAATGCTTGTTAATAGATACAATAACCATAACTAAATACAATTGAGAGAGATTGTATTGAAAATGCTCGTTATTATGATCCTGAAGTGTCGCCTACTCACGACAAACTACCTGCATTATGTAACGCGTCTAAATAAAAAAAATAGTCTTCCTTTTACACACTGCTCAGAAAGTTAGACATAATTTTTGCAGACATAAAAATCAACAAACATTAAATAAATGTGAGTATCACAACGTAATTAATGTATAGAAAAAGGACTAAATGTGTATATGTAAAAAAAATATTATTATTCATCATCGCTTGACTTGCTTTGTTGTGATAATAATTGTTTGTCATCTTCATCGTTTATGAAGTTGTCTGCGACATGACGTACACTTGGTCTTTCCACTATTGTAGGATCAACTCCAATCCTACACAGAGTGTCATCTTCAATGACGTGTTCGTCCACACGATGTCCAGCGATGACTTTCAGTACATTAAGTTGGTTATTCTTGATATCTTCCACTTTTGGCATGTCCCATTCACGTTTATTCTGCACCACTTGAACAATTTTTCAATTGGTACCATTTTTAAGGTCATCGAGGTAGAACACCTAATGTTCCTGGATTGCGAGAATCATTGGTTCCTCATCGAACAAAAAGCGAGATGTGTTTATTGATTTGTAACCTAGTTCCTTGTGCGTCCTATGATTTTTGTTTTTGTCTGTGTCAAACCATCAACACTTGAATAGCCAAACTCGTCATCCAAATAGATGTTGACGTACAATACTTCATCCAAAACACTATAAAAATTGTTCTTGGCACCGCGTCCACTACCTTCACGATTACCATGACTCCACTATTTTGTGTTGTGCATCAGAAATCATGCTCCAACGTGTGAAATCATACGTCACTGACAATGCATCCATAGTAAGAGCGAACATCAAGTAAAGGCCCCATTGCGAGTGAAAATAAATCTTGAGAAATGTTTGAATTCTCACGCATTTCTGCCATAACCTGAAATGAAGTACTTATATTTATAAAATATATATAAAGTAGAGCATATTGTACCAACTCTTGAAGTCATTTACTTTAGATACCTAAGCTTTGAACTAATTGACAAATGCTAGTTGACGTCTTTTAAAATGTTCAAAAAACCTTGCACCCCGATGACGTATCAAAAACAGGTGTTTCCTAAAGTACAAAATTATGAGTTTGTGTGTCGACAATAATAAAGACTTAAAATTTATATTGTCAAATGGATGTGTGAATTGATCAAGGTATATAAATGTGTACTTTCGGTACTATGCTATTTTATCCACTTTGCTGAAGATGTACCAATGAAAGAGTTGTTTCTCTTCTTGTGATATACTTCGTAAACTTGACGCTCTCAATGGTCGTACCTTCTGAACAAATACTTTAAACTCACCAATGACCTCGTCCTTTTCAATGATATCGTCATTTTAATCATCTCTGGTGAATCAAGTTTTAATCATGCTCAGATACCATGAACAGAAAGTACTTGATTAGTTTATAAGATATCCTTTTGCAATAGATCTCCCAGAACATGCTTTGTTACGAACATACTGTTTTAGTGTGCGGAGACTTCTTTCAATGGGATACATCTAACTGTAAGAAATCGGACCAGTAACCTTCGTCTCATATAGCAAGTGAACTGCAGGTGTACCATAACGTTAAACTGCACAATTTAGTAATTGTTGTATACACATTCTTTGGTAAAAATGCTCGAACAACGATTGGTAAAAGTCAATGTAACAAAACATGGCAGTCATGCATTTTGAGACCTGATATTTTCCCCTCGTTTTCATTTACACATCGTAAAATATTTTAAGTAGTCTCGACCAATAAGAAAGATCGAAAAAAATATTTTTCTTTGTCCAATTAAGAACAATTTTCTTTTCCTATCTTTTAACGAACGATGCTTACTCATTACTGGAAACTCTAATGAATCTAGTTGTTCCAAGATTTCTTGGTCATTTATTACCACTGGATGTGCTTTACACTCTACCTTTCCATCATGTAGCCTACTTCTACGTCAAACATGGTTATTTGGAAGATACCGTTGATGTTCCATGAATGCTATTTTTCTGCGTATTCGAAACGATGATATATCCTCCATGCAAATGAGACATAGCTAATACCCTTTTGTACTCAACCCGGATAGATTACCATATGCCGAAAAGTCACTAATTGTCCACAACAAGGCTGCATATAATTGAAAACATTGATCCATCAAATAATCATATGTATGCACACCAAATGTCCATAGATTTTTTAATTCTTCAAGTAATGACTGTAGATACACATTAATATCACTGCCAGGAGATTTAGGACCGCAAATGAGTAGTGACATGAAGAAGTTTGACATTTTCATGCATTTTCATGATTGCAAATTATAAGGAATTAACACCACAGGGCACATACTGTAAGACGTACTCATATAACCGAACGAATTGAATCCATTTGAAGCTAACTCCAAACGAATATTTCATGGCTTTAAAGCAAAATCAGAAAATTTAAAATCAAAATGCTTTCATCTCTCTGCATCGATTGGATGTCTCAATACATCCTCTGTTTCCACTCATTTATCCTTATGTCATCACATGTCTATCGAACTTTCTTGCGATAAAAACAATCATTGTAATCTTGACACCAGTGGAAAGTAACACAATACTTTTGTGGAATTTTCTTCCTTGATCTGTTGGAATTAATCTTGTATCGAGACTCACAAGAAGTCAGACATTGTTGCAAATCCTCGAACTCCTTCTAGAACAATACACAGACATACTTACAAGCATGAATAGTATTGTACCCTAGGTCCAAATCAAGCAATTTTCGTTTGGCTTCATAGAATGAACTAGGGATGTTGGTAGCACACATTGGAAACACACGTTTTATTAACTCTAACATCATATCGAAGGACTTATTGCTCTAACCATTGAGAGTCTTCACATGCACCATTTTAACTAAAAAGTTCAGTGACAAAAATTCTGAACAGTCAAAGTATAGCTCACAAGTTGCTTGATTTAATAACTCCTTAAATACCACGTTTGTTCTGTCTTCTTCTAAATCTAAACATTCCTTCATCTTTTCTACTTGTTCAATACCAGCTTGTAAATCATGCAACATACCCAACATTTCATTTTCTTCAGTAAATGGGTTACTACTAGTTCCTTCATCAAAAGGATTACTACTACTCGTTCCTTCATCAAATGTTTGCATACCTATGTCCAAGTTCGCAAGCTCTACATGATACACTCACTTTATATAAAAGGAGGTTATTCAAGTGGTTAATAGATGTCACCTTACACCCTCTAATGAGTCCCAGTTTGAATTCATATATTTCGTGCATGAGCACTTTATTTTTCCATAATTATTTGTGTGATCTTTTGAAACCTTTAAAAATTGAAAAACTCCTTCTATTTACTCAACAGAAAACATATCCCTAAGTTTCATCCAACTCTAATCCATATTGTTAAAAGCCCTAACAAATAAATATGTTAGATTAATTTTATACCTCTTCTCTCAAATATTCCAACTATTCAAACTTACTTTATGAATAATTTATGTCCAATCTCCCATTAACTACACGTTATCTAATATTTTAAACACTCTGATCACTTCAATGGTGAATGCAGACTTCTCCCAAATATGTCAACATTTTTAGTTAAACTATTTAACATTTTCAAAAATTCAAATGCAATTTAAAAGTGAAATTCAAATGCAATTTGAAAATGAAATTCAAATCTAATATCAAATTCGATAAAAACCCTTAATCTCAAATTCACTAAACCATAAACCATAATTCAATATAACTCATTCAAATTTAATCTAAACTCTAAATACTGAACATTATATCATATACATTTATTAAACTATAAACTTTAAATTAAAAATTGGTATATCTTTATATTATATATATAAATTTAAACAAAATGTATGAATTTTAAAAAATATATATGTATGTTTGTTTATTGAATTTAGTAAAATATGTACGGATTGGAACTTTGAATATGATATGCTTTATCATATTCAAAGTTCCAATCCATACATATTTTATTAAATTCAATAAACATGCATACACGTTTTTTCTAAAATTCATACATTTTTTAAAATTTATATATTTTTCTAATTACAATAAAAAAATATACATACATACATTTTTAATTATGTATATAATTTGTAAATTTCAAATATACATACATATATTTTTCTTTATACATACATATACATATACTTTTCATATTATATCATACACTATACATACATATACATATACTTTTCATATTATATCATACACTATACATACATATACATATACTTTTCATATTATATCATACACTATACATACATATACATACACTTTACAAATACTACATATACATACACTTTACACATACATACATTATATCATACAAATATATATACATTCAAAATAACAAAATCAATATACATTCAAGTTTTCTAAATTCTCAAAAAAAAAAAAAAATAACAATCTTGGGTTTGACGACAGACGAGGACACTTCCGACTGTAGTGGCAGCGACAGTGAAGACAGACGAACGGCAGCACGGATCTCCTTCTCACCCTTTCTCTTGTCGGATTTTTCTCTCCTTTTCGTCTTAAAAAATGCAATAGGTACATTTTTTCCGACGTGTAACCTGCAAATTTCTACTTTGGCCAATGGCACCTTTTTTCATTTCTTGTAGTGCTAGTTTTCTTGATGGTGTTGGCCGCCATCAAGAAACCTGAAAATCCCATCAAAAAAATTATCCTCAATGATATCCAAATTTATAAACAACTTCTACAAATTTTAGGGAGTGGAGATTTGAACCCGAGAACTTTTATCCACAAGTACATATAGGTGCTAGTTGAGCTAAGCTCATTATGGCTAGCTTCTACAACTTCTACAAATTTTAAAAACCCTAAATTACAAACTTTCAACTTCTGCAAATTTTAAAAACCCTAAATTACAAACTTTCAATTCAACTCATTAGAGTGGAACACAATAACTAATTTAATTTTGATTAAGTCACTTATTTCAATCTAATTATAATTACAACAATTAACTTTTAATAAAAGAATATTGTATTATTAACGAATAGAAAGTAATAATTGAAAAAAAATAGTAAAGATTTAAGAATATTATATATGAATATAGTATTTTCTAAGACCGTTGATAAAGGAATATTGTATTATTAATGAATAGAAAGTAATAATTGGAAAAAAATAGTAAAGATTTAAGAATATTATATATGAATATCGTATTTTCTAAGGCCGTTAACGAGGGTCCAAATTTCGTGCTTCGTGAAAAGTAGTTTTTCTTTGATGGGAAAGATATCATTTTTTTATAGGACTTGCCTGGCCCATGGTCTAATCCTAAACCCAAAATTATAAAAAAAAAAAAAAAATTATTGATAGACAATGTCCATCAATATATTTTTTTTAATGGACCTTTACGCATGATCTTTTTTTGGTCTTTGTTCATTAAGAAACCTTAGACCGATCAAAAAAATTTTAAACCCATCAAGAAATCCAAAACAAATATGTTATTTTTTTTTCGATGATGGCCATTTCAAATCAAGAAATCCATCCCTTGATGGGCCTCGTCCATCAAGAAAATCTCTAAATTGATGGGCATTGCCAGTCAACTAATACATTATGGACCATAAACAAAATTAAGGGAATTCCCCATCAAGAAAATCAATAATCACATTCTTTTATGTTTTTTTGTATTTCTTCAGCAAAATAAGGAGACTTTCTTTTACGTATACATGACCGTCAAGATAAACATTGTATCAAGAAAAATATTTTTCTTGATGGTTCTTTTCCATGATCATCAAGAAATCAAAATTGGTGTGTGTCAAGAAAGACCAAATCTATAGTAATGACTCATGAGTTGAAATTAGACTTTAAACAACTGTGACAATTATTTTCCTATACATATAATCAATGTTATGGTGTATACTTGTTGATTTTGTCGATATTCATGATATATGCATGTATTTTTTTTTTGTTTCTTTTACTGTTTCTAAATATAGTACAATAAACTTAAATATATTTACAAATATATATATGTGATAGATATTGATAGTAATATATTTTGCTATATCATGTTCCATAGTAAATAGATTGTGATATATATTTTGTTATATTTATATATATATTTAAAAGATATATATTTTAAAAAATCATTATATTTTATTTTATTTTAATTGGACAAATCTTTAAGAAATAGGATGTGGATGACTATATACTCTAAAAAGCATATACATAACTTTTCTGTCAAACATATCATTAAATTATGATATTTTATATATATGGTAAAGATCAAATCTATACAAGAAATTAAAATATATACAATTTTGTCACGTAATACCATTTAATTAACTCAAATATTCTTAACAAAGACAAAAAATATTGTAACTCTGAATTCAAACATATCTTAATCGTTACATCGTAATGTTTCATATTTATGCATCACAATTATACAAAAAAAAAAAACACCATTTTATCGTATTTTGATTAATTGTTAATAAATGAAAAAAAAATCATTGTTAAAAGTTGATGGAAAAATAACGTTTGATTTCCACTATTAGTAAAATGCATGGATGATTGCTCGTCAAGAAGGCATGGTAGTTTGCTTGTGTGGGTTCAAATATTGGTTGATATTGATACCATTGTTTTTCTCTCAACATATTGTATAG
>JBBPDI010092949.1:0-27708 GCA_037974545.1 Cucumis variabilis | reverse complement strand
ATAATAATAATAATAATAATAATAATAATAATAATAATAATAATAATAATAATAATAATAATAATAATAATAATAAGCCTTGTTATGTGTTTAATTGAAAGTGATGTAGTGGAAGAATTTAATGCATTTAAATTATTTTTTATGTTAGTAATGTTCACATTTAATGCGTTTACACATTAAATTATTTTTAATATAATTTCTTACATGCTTAACTCATTTTCTATGTTAGTAATGTTGGTGAATATATGCATATTCGAATTTAGCACATTCTTTTGGGTAATGATCATTTATGCCTTGAAATTAGATTAGTCTACTTTATTTTGAGGGTACATTTTGACTATTTGTAGGTGGAAATGACTCTATCTAATGATAATGAGTTAGAACAAGGTGGTTCAACTCTTACATCTATGAAAATGAGTGAATTAACTCCAATGAATAGTGCTTCAAGTGGTCATGATCAATCTATACCTATTACATTAGATAGTGATGATAATAAGAAAATACTAAAAAGTAGTAGATTGACATCAGTTGTATGGAATCATTATAAAAGATAAAAAATAAAAGATACTATGAAAGCAATATGTAATTATTGTGGAAAAAAGTTTGGAGGAGAATCTAGAAATGGAACAAAACATTTACATGATCATTTCGAAATTTGCCCATTACGTAGACCAAGAGACATTAGGCAATCGTGCTTGAAACCCACTAAAACCAATGAGGGAAAATTAGTGTTAAATTCAACCCTCTTTGATTATGAAGCTTCTAGAAGAGACCTTGCATGTGCCATAATTTTACATGAATATCCTATAAACATGGTTGAATACAAAGGATTTAGAAAGTTTTTTAGTGGTGTTCAACCAATGTTTTAGATGATTTCAAGAAGCACGATGAGGAGAGATATAATAAAAATTTATGAAGAAAAGAGAATTAAAACAATGAAATTTTTGGAAAGCAACAAAAGTAAGGTAACCCTTACTACAGACATGTGGACTACAACAAGCCAGAAGAAGGGATACATGACAATCACTGCACATTTATGATGATTCTTGGGTTCTACAAAGTAGACTTTTGAGGTAATTTAATTTAAATATTTCATCTTATAATCTATTTTTTGTTCAACATTTAGTAGTTTTCATTTTAACATATTATTACATACTAATAGGTTTGTACATGTGCCGCATCCACATACTGGACATTTACTTGCTGAAGCATTAATAAAGTGTATATTCGATTGGAACATAGATCATAAATTGTCCACTTTAACAGTAGATAATTGTTCTACAAATGATGCAATGGTTGACATTTTATTAAGAAAGTTATATTTAAAGACACTTTGGTTGCGTGGAAGTTTGTTTCATATTCGTTGTTGAACACACCTTTTGTATTTAATAGTTAAAGATGGATTGACTGTAATTTCTGATGGTATAGAGAAGATTAGATGTACGATTCATTTTTTGACCATTTCTCCAAAAAGGAAAGAAAAAATTGAGGAAGGAGTTCGTCAATTACAAATTCCATGCACTAAAAAACTATGTCTTAATTGTGTTACAAGATGAAATTCAACATATTTGATGCTTAAAACTGCTTTAGAATACAAGGATGTGTTTCCTCGTCTAAAACAATGTGAACCACTATACACTTGTCTTCCTTTAGAGACAGATTGGGATTTTGCAAAAGCAATGTATGATAGATTAAAACCATTCTACTTGATGACTGAATTATTTTCTGGCTCGAGTTATCCAACCTCTAATGTTTTTTTAAGAAGTTTGTGAAATTAGGTTGGAACTTTCTAATTGGCTTAATTCTGATGTTGAGGAGATACAAATAATGGAATCAAGAATGATTTTCAAGTTTGAAAAGTATTGGAGTGTGATTCATGGTGTGTTGACAATAGTTATAATATTAAATCTTAGATTCAAGACAAGGAGTGGCATCTCTGCCTTGTTCTCAATGGGGAATTTGGTTTAGATAGGGAATGGAATAGAAGGGCGGGAAAGGGGAGTGGCATCCCTGACCCCGCCTCATGAATATCTCTACTTACACTTAGAGACTCATGTATAGAGAATAACATGTGGAAAGGTGGAAGATTGAACGAACTAACTTGTATGTGAGAAAAAAGTGAAGGAAGGTAACACATTATTAGATGATTAAGTAATGCGAGAGTCTTGATGTGATATAACTGCATAATCAGCACATGATTAAAGCGATCTTCTCTCGAAGTGTTTAGACGCCACAGTTGCTTACCTCTCAGAATGCAAATGACTATGCTTGATTAGGCGAGCTATATCTAGAAGACTTGCTTATAATTCTTATAGAACTTCTCATTTAAGGACAGTATCCTCTCAATGCCTAATGTTCGCACTTGTTCATCTTTCGGGATATAAATGTTAAAAGTTATCTCGCTAAGGTGGAGTATGTTGCCAAACTCCTCCTTGTGTGCATTAGTCTTCTTGCTACTTGCCCTCTCAAGTAGTTGTTGATTGACATTGGTCAAGTGATGAATATAGCTCAACTAATGCGATAAGCCTTATAAGCTAAACTCCTTATCAAGAACCTACCACACATCTAGCTACTAATAACACATTGACAAATGAGAAGTCAAGAAATGATGGATTGAAGAGGGTGTAAACATGTTATATATGTATAAAGAATATAAGCCTTCGGCCACTGTACAATATGAACAACATATATTACAATGAAGCGCAAAATTGAAGAGAAAGAAGAGTAGAGACTACTACAAGTTAGGAGAAAACGGAGGAAGAAATCTTCTCTTGCTTAAGCTCTCAGCACTCTAACTAGCCTATTCAGACCTTGCACAGTCGTTCAGGCACTCTCTTACTGGCCAATTCGGGCCTTGCACCCATTCAGGCACTCTCTCTGGCCTTGATGAAGGAAGAGGCTTTATATAGACAACCTTTTGACATAAAACTTCTATTCCTCTGATTTTGCCACACTGAAAGTATCCTGCAGTATGTCACATCATCTCCAACTATTTTATTTGTCTTCTAGCAGATCCTCCTTGTGTGATAACGTAGATCCTTGCCCAAAAATTATACTTGTAAGATGAGTTCTTCTCGCGTAATTATTTGGTCTTTTCGTCTGGTCTTCTTGTGAGCACCTCTGCGATTCACTAGCTTCTTCTTTTGTTTATTATCCTGCGTTTAATCATTATAAATCACGTAAAACAGACATGATACTTATGTAAGATGTACTTCTAAATACTTATGTATTTATAATACAAGCCACACGCTTTGACCTTCTTCCTATGTGTTTTGATCTCATTATTCTAATAAAAGAGACTATGATAACGGGTCATACACGTTATCAGAGGGGAAAATAAAACAATAAAGGATTAGATGAAAATGTCTAGTGAGCAAGGTATTTTATCAACACCTTTAATAAATCAATTTTTGTTTTAACGCATTCAATGATTTCACTAAATCACATTATATAATAATTTGTGTTTCAATAATAGAACACGAAGTTTAAAGTAATTTATTTTAATGCCTTAGGTGATTAATGATGGTTTCTCGGGGTGGAGAGGCAATATATGCGTCCTCTCTCGAACTCAGCATGTGAACTATGAACTTTACATTTTGGACTAGGCGATATATCATTGGTTATGATTATAGCATGCATAATGTTCACTATGCGCCTCTCTATCACATAATAGTTGAGTCCTTGTCAAATACAAGCTTTCCTATTACTTGTCCAAGTGCAAGCGAAATAGTAGGTTTACCAAGGTGATCCAGGGTTGAACATAGGGAATTGATTTCAAAAAATTAGTTCTAGGATTTACTTATCATTTAGGCGATATAAAAGAATTAATTAAATAAGGTATAAAAGAATCATAACTATCTACTTATGTATGTTTAGAGAGTCTGTAAAGAGGAATCAATGGATCTAGAATGGAAATGCAGATTAACTTGTACACAGGAAAGAGTGAAAGAAGGTTTACACATTATTAGGCGATTAAGCAATGTAAGAGCTTCGATGCGAGATAACTTGCTTAACCAGCTCATGATTGAGGCGAGCTTCTCTCAAAGTCTTTAAACGCCACACTTGCTCGCCTTTTAGGACCCACGTGACCAAGCGTGATTAGGTGAGTTATATCTAGAAGAACCTACTTATAATACTTATAGGACTTCGCAATTAAGGACAACAACCTCTCGGTGCCTATTGTCCACACTTGTTCACCTCTCGAGATACAAATGATTGAGTTATATCTTATAGAACTTCTCATACCAGATCACACTACAAGTATGAGACATTCTTATCGCATAGGGTACAGAAGATCATCTTATTTTATTATTTCATTTCATATCAAATCTCATGCATTTATAGCTCACATGCACTTAGAAAGATGAATAGAAATCATATATCTTAGGTTTCCATAAAATTATCTTTTAAGTATGCAAACACATTGGAAATTATTTGGTTTTTAAAAATATTTTAAAGAAGAACCACTCACAATCAATGTGCTTTCTCGCCTAACTCTTTAGCCGTGAACTTCCTTACTCTTCCTTGCAACTCCTTGCTAAATTCAAGCTCTTTGAAGATCTTGAAAATTCTCTCAATTCTTTCTTAAGTAAGCTTAAGGAAAAAGTAGCTATAAAACGATCAGACTACACCTAGTTATATGTCTTTCTGGTGACACTTCTCATGTCAGAAGTAGAACTTGCGAGTCATGTTTTTACATTATTTTTACTAATGTTTTCAATTTTATATTTTTCAAACATATATTTGATATTATCTTAATAAGAATTCAGTTTACCTCTTTTCAAGATAGTGTCAAATGTTATTATTATTATTTTTAGTAATGTCCTTGCTTAGTTTAAGAGTTTGGGTGAAGTCGTCACATAAAACTTACACTTAACTCGGACTTTAACAACTTAAAAGCATACAAGACGATAAACTACTATAACACTTAAATGTAAGGAAACTTAACATGGGAAGGAAGTTGGAGGTGGAAGTATTGTTTATAAGTTATTTAATTTCTTAAAAAAATGGTTGTGAGATGTGGCCTTAAACTTAAAGTTTCTTTTGTACTTTTAGTGTGGAGCACTCTAATCAACTATATATTTTTAATTACTCCTAAATTTTTGTGATAGATGATTGTAGTCTATATGCAATGTCTATTCAATATGTATCAGTGATATTTTACTATATTTGAAAACAAACCATTTTTTTTTATATGAGTGGTGAAAAGGAATATACTAAATCAAGTGCATGTTACCTTGAGATAATGATTTCTAAAACACCATATTTTATTAAACATCTACAATCACATATTTTTTTAATGCTATTGTATTGGATAATTGTTGTAGTGAGAAATAATGATGTATGGAAAGAGGGGGGAGAATAGATAATTTTGCAAGGATGAAAGAAAAAATTGGAGACAAAAAACATCCCTCTTGATATATTCCACAAAACTCCCATCCTTTGGGTATATGTGATGAGCTAGTAATTCACTCTTTAGTAGTCAATAATGATACCATATTTTGTCAATTTTTATGTATTTTTATTTATTTGTTTGCTTACTAATTGTTTTATTGTTATAAACAAAAATTTGATTTGAATTTAACTTTTTTATTAAAAAAATAATAAGAAAGGCAAAAACTTAACTTATCATAATCTCACAATCCCCTCTCCCTGCTTTCCTCAACTACTCTTCCTCCATATTGCTCTCCACTTTCTCTCACAAAATTCTTTTTTCATTCCCTTCACCATTCTCCCACTTTCTTCACAATGAGAACGACCCCTCTGCTTTCTCTCCACTCTAAAAAACTAACTCATTGCCCTATAAATAAAGATCCCAAGAGGAATTCAAGGAGAGGAGGACATATGTTAGAGATTTGCTTTTTCACGGTAGAAAAATAATATTTACTCATTGACTCAATTTGCTTTCAATTGGGAGGGTTGGAAAAAAAAATCGATAAAACTTTGGAAGTTGGAAAATAGCAAGGAAACTTTTCCCGAAATTTAGGTAGCATTTTTTTTTCTTTTTATAATTTTTTTTCAATCTAAGCTGATTCTACTTAATTTCATTAAATTTGGTTGTTAGTGTGTATTTATTAGTTTTGGTTTGGTTGAATTAAGTTTAATTTGGCTTTTTAAATTTTTTAAAATTAAAGTTTACTATATAGTATTAGATTTATTTGAGTTAAAATTTTAGTTGATTTTAGTTTAATTTGGCTTTTCTTTAATTTGTTGTTCACACCGTGTTTATTAATTTTGTTGTATGTTATTAAGAATGACATATGAATTGAGTTGTTGGATTTGATATTAAGTGTTTACATCCGTTGTGTTAAATTAGACTTAATTAGTCATCCATTTATCACACATTGTTTTCCTAATTTTTCTTCTCATTTTTTTTTCATCGAGGAGTCTAATTTTATTAAACATAATGAATTAATATTTCAAATTTCAAGTTATCATTTATATTTACCTACATTTTGATTCCCATATATATTTGTAGTTTAAGATGTCAAGAAAAAAACAGACGAAAAAAAAATTGAATTCTTTTGTTTTTCTCTAAAAAAAAAGTTATTGAAAATAACTGTTTAGTTTAGGATGTAGTTAATTTTTTGTTATTATTATTATTTATTTATTTTTCAATTTCTACAAGTACCAAATGCATAACCAAAAATTCATTTGTTTTTTTTGTTTTTTTGCTTGTTTTATATGAATATAAAAATTTAAGTTTGGGAGGAAGTAGTACTCATAGTTTTATGATTTAAATTCCATAAATACATGAAATTTCTTCATTTAAAAATTAATTAATAGATTATCTTTATAAATATTAACAATTATGTATTTTAAAATTATGTATTTTAAAATGGGAATGAGTAGTGTTTTATTTTGAATTTATTAATTTTTTGATTACCTGAAATTTTTTATTAAACACCTATAGTAGAGATTAAAATATCAAAGTTTGATATTTAATATTCTTGAATGAAATCATCCTTTGAAACCAAAATAAACTCCATTTTTTTTCAATCATATTTAATTTTAATTAAATTGTCTATAATAACCATTTGATATATGTGCCCTAAATTCTAAATAGTAGAATAGTATGTAACCGAGCAAAATTATATATACTTATAAGGTTCTATTTTATTAATTTAAGAAAATTTAGAAATATTTGAAACTTTATGCCATACAAAACAAATACAAGAAAATTTATATTATTGAAATAAAAGTAGAGGAAGAATGAAAGCAATTAATCATAGTGCCGCAACGTGATTCGCAATGTAAGGCCACTGGTGTCCTCGTTATTTAATCTTAATAATTAAGTAGGTTCGAAGTCGTTACCAACCATATTAAAAGTGTGATTGATCACCCAAAAAATAAAAAATAAAAAAATATTGGTCTACGTAAATTCATATTTGAGTTTTATAGTCAATTGTGTAAGGGAAGAGTTAACATCCTATAATAGAAACTTTAAATTTAAGGCCACATTTCGCAACCATGTGTTTTTTAAAATTAATTAACCTATAAATAATACTTTCATCTCCAACTTCTTCCCCATCTTGTCTACTTTTTATCATTGGATTTTGAATTAATTAGACAAAATTACTTAATCTCATTGGCTTCACATCAAAAGAAGCCAGGATCATTGATGTTCATTGCAATATTAGAACCAAGATCAACTAAGTTTTATGGCTGTCACTCCTGGGAACCAAAGTCATCTTTTTAAATAAAATAATACTTATGGGTTTTTACTGAGAAGAGGAATGATACTTCCTTGTATCTTATTTTGTGTCAAATTTAAATCATATTAATGCCCTCAATACTTAGGGGGTTTAAGCTATGTAAATTGAACTTAATACAAATACAAGCTTATAGTTTAAACAAACTAAATCTAAAACTTCAGGCTCTCAACGCTTAGCACATCTCTTCACGCGTTGCACAACTCTTAACGCTTGCTGTAACACTTCATCGCCTGGCAGCTCACTTTAATCTTTACAACACCTCGACGTGTTGCTTACCACAAGTGATAATGCATATAAATATCTCTTATTACAACCTCTTTTATTAAAATAATGAGATCAAAATGCATAAGAAGATGATCAAAACGTGTAACTTTCGTTGTAAATACATAAGTAATTAGAAATACATCTTACATAAGTATCATGTCTATTTTATGCGATTGTCATGTCTAAACGCAGAATAATGAACAAATAAAGAAACTAGTGAAGCAAAGAAGACTCTCGCACAAGAACTATGTGATTGGCACTCATCGGGGGTTTAAACATCACCAAGTGAGGAACCACGTCATCACGCGAGAAAGGCGCACTAGAAGACAAGAATGGTAGTTGGAGTGACGTAATTTCACAGGACTGACGTCAACACTGACAATCTTAGAAGAATACAAGTTTCCCGCTGACAAGTTGTCTATAAAAGCACTTCATTCCCAAACAGAGAAGAAGGTCTGAATAGACCACAGAAGGGGCCTATATGGGCTAGCGTAAGGTCGGAATGGACCATAAAGAGAGCCTGTAGTTGGAGTGTAGAAAAAAGCTACTCCCTTCTTTCCCCTAACTTGTAACACTGTTTCATTTCCTTGTCTTCTATTTTTGTATTCTTTTTAGTTTGTATTGTATATATTGTGCAATGACCCATAACCTACATTCTTTGTATTTGTCATACTTATATAACTTTTCAATTTAACATTCTTTTGCTTTCCACCAGTCAATATATTATTCGTAGCTTAGATAGATGATAAGTTCTTAATAAGAAGAGTTTCTTGTAAGTCTTCTCACGTTAGTTGAGTTATTTGCATCGCCTGGCCAGCGTTGTTACCAACTACCCGAAAGGAAAAGTACCTATAACATAATTAACGTGCGCGAGGAGGAGTTCCATCTCCCCTTGCGAGGTCATTTCCAATATTTGCATTCTGAAAGGAGAACAAGTGTCGACAATGGATACCGAGAGGTAGCAGTCGTTAATTGCGAAATACTATATGGCTCATAAGTAATATGGATCATTGAAAGCAACCATGTGTGGCATATAATGACTTCGAGAGAAGCATGCCTTAATCATAAGTATGGTTAGTGAGTTAAATCACATCAAGGTCGTCTCATCACCTATCTGCGTGGTAATATGTAGACATTTCTAACCCCATTTCTTTGTTACAAGTTAGATCGCATTACCATGTCATTTTCTTATCCCCTCTTTATAGACTCTCGTTGCTTGGTTTAATAATTCTTACATTCATTATTCTTAAATTCTTTCAGTTCACCTAATTGATGAATAACATCCTAGAACTAATGTCTTGAAATAATTTCTCGTGTTCGACCCTGGATTACCTAGGAAAACCTACTGTTTCGCTTTCACTTGGGCAAGTAGTAGGAAAACTTGGATTCAACAATGACTAAGGTTTCATGCGATAAAGAGGTACATAGTGAGTATTTCGAATGTTATGATTAGGACCCGTGACGTATTGCCTAGAATTAAGCATGCAATACAGAAAAGACATGGCGAGCACAATAAGCGCAATGATCCTATTTAGTGACGTATTGTAGTTGCATCACACATATGTTAGATTACTAAGACTAAGTTCCAAGCAACACATCCACGTTGTTCCAACCCCAACCAAGTTTTTAGCATCATTGCAGGAGAGTTGATTTTTAGATATTAGAGTAGAGTCTTACTTTAATTTTGGGCAGAGCATTTGATTTTGGTGAATCAAGCGATTAGTCAAAAATTGCACGAAAAGGTTCAAGGTACTAGAGTAATCTGTGATTGCTTGAACTAACCCAGAATCAATGTATCTTTCGAATGATGACTAAGAGAAATCTTAATGGATGCAGTTGGTTGTAAATGAAAATGAGAGCCTTCATGAGGTCATCAATGAAGGTGTCCTTGCAAGAAGCTAATGAGATCCATGTTTCATCTAGTTACGCAATAAGGACCAAGAAAGATCATTTGAGCATTGCGATGAATGATTGTGAGCAAGACTTATTGTGATGAGCAATCATGATGCTGAGGGTCATGATGCAAATGATCTATGGAGTGCAAGAATGATGCGATTAGGAAGACTACGCAGAGCAGAAGTGACGAAACCACAGTTCTTCCTTGCCAAAGAACCTGATTGCATGGATGCATTAGTAATGTATAATTCTTCCAATTTTTCTTAAGAATTGCATCCTTACAATGGTGTACATATTTAATTGTACCTTGTGAATCAGTTTTGTATTCAATTTTTGTATATCCTTTAATCTTATAATGGGAATCGCGCGGTATACTGCAAAGTTATAACTAGGCAAGGTAAGGCAATGGCGAAGAGACTAACCTATAAGAAGGCGTGAGTCAAACACGTTAGGTATTCTGACTTTCTCGTACGTTAAAGCTAACTTTATGCTTCATTGAAAAGCGTTAGGGTTTTTTTAAAAAATAAGAAACGTCTTTTCCTTCATAAAGTTCTTAATCTTTCGAGACGAATTGAGTACGAGGTTTATCATCCTTCATTTAATGTGACATGACCTTAACTGTACGGTAACCAAACCTTTAACCTTGGTTAAGAGTGCCTATTTAAACAAACCAAGAAACTTCAAATCCTAACCTCAAGATAAACAAAACTTCATCATTAGCTTATCCTCTTTCTCATTTCATAACTCTTTAGGTTGCATTTTTCTCTTTCCACTTCCATTATTTTTTAATGTGCTTCTATGTTTCCTTGGTTCCTTCATACCCACCAGATACCATAAAGAAACTAATCTGCTATAGTGAATATGTGGAAAGAAGGAAAAAGAAAAATATAATCTGGAATAATTATGACAATCAGAGATAAAGAAGCTCACATCATAGGAACTATGTTGCCATTGAAGGGATAAAAGCCCTTGGCAGTGAAAGATTTTACACAACTATTCCTCAATTTAATTTGGAAATCCCAAAATACAAATATATTGGCAAGAATAATTAAGAAACCAATTTTCTTATTAAGCATCCTTTAATAAAGTATAGATTAAAGAAAGAAAAACTTATATAGTTTGATATCTTTGAATCTACTAAATCTCCAAATTTTAGGACACTATCCAACGAAGACATTGCAATCCTCTAGCATGAGATTGGTTTGTAGGAACCACTTGGGATGGAAAAAGTTTTAGAGAGAAAACTATTTTTGCAGGGGGCAAAAACATTGACTTTTTCTTAATTAAGAAAAAACTGTTTTTCTTTTGCATATTTATAACTTCCTTTCCTTCAAGGAGTAGAAAAGAATTATGAGATTCTATTAATTTAAAAAATATTAAATTAATATAAATTTCAAAAATATTAAATTAATATAAATTTCAAATCAATCAATTAATTATTAATTAAACTGTTAATAATTAATTAAATAATATTTTATTTAAATCATATTTAATAAATATCTTTTCAATATCTTATAGTTTTAAATTAATTTAATTAAATAAAATAAAACTAAGCTATTAACTAATTATCTAATTAATTAATAGCTTATATTTAACTTAGTATTTGAATTATATTCAAATACAAATTTCTCTCATTACCAATAATTTTAGGATGAATCCAATTCACATTAAATTAATATTTGAACTCATTCAACTATTTTATGTCATAAATTAATTTTGAATCATATCCAAAATTAAATTTATATAATAAAGTTTGATTAAAATATAAAATTTATATTATAATGTATCACTATATATTATACTAATTCTCAAAGTAAATTTGAACATTTTAAATTACAACTAATATAAATAAATCTTATTACCCTTTATGAGCTAGAAAGGGTACCTAATGGACCACATTAATAAATATTCTTAATTGTGTGCACACTCCACTAAAGACTCACAGTTGAACTCTTCTCATTGTAGATATATTTCTATGTCCATGGATATAAACCAATAATAGTAAGTTAGTCCTTCACGAGTGTTTGTAACATCAGTTGGGTCAAATTATCGTTTTACTCCTAGGTTACCTCTAGTCCTTAAATCCCAATGCTCCACTAATGAACAACTTGTTTATGATCCAACCAATACCCCTCTCATGCCACATAGAGAGGGTAGGGCCATTTGTTCAAGTATTTGAGACACCATTTAAGGGAGACTCATCTACTTACCTTTAAAGTGGGAAAGGAGTGAATTCCATCTTGTGTAATTATGTTTCCAGCTTCTCACTCGGTTTTGTCCCTAAAATGATAAGCAAATTAAGTTGCAATCTGGCCACTCTCACCCGTACAAATCAAAGGACAATCCCTCATGAATAGGAGTTCATAATACACTCAGGATTAAGACTAAATTACCTAGGTCAACATAATGAAATAGAAACCTAACTAGTTAACGAAGTTATATCGAGTGGTTACTATTTTGTGGTTTGGTCTTATGCAAACTCAATGAATAGAATACCCTCACTCATATGTCACCTATACGAACGCGTTGGATAATTGTGTTTATATCAAATACAAAGTGAGTCGTATCCATAGTGTTACCAGGATAAGGTACCCAGCCCTATCCCTATACTATAGACCTTTTAAGCTGATCTCGAACATTGATCCCTGTATGTCTCTGCATACTATTCAAGACCTATCAAACAACTTAGGATGTTAGTTTATTGGATTTGGGTTATTAAGAAAAAACTAGTAATATAATCAATAACATTTATTGAAATTATAATAATAACACTATTAATAACGGTCAATGGATTATATTAACAATCTACGAGTTTTAGGACATAAATTCCAACAGGCATCATATTATTTACCTTCAATTAGCTCTTTGGTTCTCCAATCATCGTCCTTCTTCAAGTTGTATTTTTATTCCTCCCTTCTTCCTGTTGTCCATGCGGTATAATAGCAAAACATATTAATGGAACTACATGGAAGAAGGAGAAAGGAAGATAGAACTTAAGAAAGATGATGACCTATAACAAGAAAATGTCGATGTCAAGAATAAGACAGAGGAAAAAAGAGGTGACCCACAAATAATCGCATAAATGAGGTGGCAACAATCGTTAGTATGCACCACCATCTCGAGCCGAATCGAGACCTCTTTAGAACTCTATAAGACTCCTTCATACTTTAATCATATCTTATGTAATTTTTATTTCTTTTTACTTGTGTTCTTTACAATACAAATCACAAATTTTGATATTATTCTTTTATATTTAATCTTGATTGTCGCAAGCTTGGCTCCCTGTTTTGTAGTATTCTATTTTTTCTTCGTGATTTAGTGACACTTCAATGAACTAAATTAAGCAAAATAAAGTTTCATTTGTTATTCAGGTGTCTAACTTGTTAAGGAACCTTACTTAGAAAATATTTATATGGTTTATTAGGCGAACAAGCTTTGCCTCCAACTATTTTTGTCAAAACATTTCTGCGAATAATCTTATCTTTCACTTTTAGTAGTGAGGACTTTGCAACCTCTAAATTTGGGGGTGCGCGAGATCGCGTTAAAACTTTTGAAACCTTTTTAGAAATCCTCATAAGACATTTAAAAACAAGGCGTCTTAACAAAAAGTTAAAACTAAGCCAAAAAGTGAAAATTTTCAAAACTTTTGTATTCCTTTATTCAAATAGAATAACAACTCATATGTTGCCTCCTTTCACAAAAATAAAGAAGCAAAAAATTCAAAAGTAAAAATTTAGAAAGTTGAGTAATAAGAGGCAATAAGAGTTACAGTTGAGGAGAGAAATGGACTCATAGAATGCTTATGATTTTTCACTCAATTCCAAACTAGAGGTAAATACAACAAAAATCATTTTTTCGCCAAACAAAAGGATTCGAAAATTTTTAAAAATTTTAGCCATTTTTAAGCTGAAAAATAAGATTTACTGTGGGGAATGAACAAGGGTATTTTGAGTATTAAACTTACCATATTTTGAACTTAGAAATATTTTCCTAGTAAGAAGTACGCGGATGAGAGTGAATCCTGAATAACGAATAAAACTTGATCACGTTTTGAAAAGTGTAGAAACGCAAAGGGGAAGGTGAGTCTTGGAAGAGGAATTGTGCTTGGGGTCAAGCATGATACAAAGTGATGCTTGAGAACAAGCATTATTCTAAATTTTGAACTTAGAAATATTTTTCTTGTAACACTCATTATTACAACCTCTTTTATTAGAATAATGAAGTCAAAACGCATAAGAAGATGATCAGAATGCATAACTTCCGTTGTAAATACATAAGTAATTAGAAATACATCTTACATAAGTATCATAAATGTATTATGTGATTTTCATGTCTAAATGCAGAATAATGAACAAAGAAAGAAACTAGTGAAACAAAGAAGACATCTCACACAAGAACTATGTGATGGGCACTCATCGGAGGTTTAAACATCTCCAGGTGAGGAACCACATCATCGCACTAGAAGAAAAGAATGTTAGTTGAAGTGACGTGACTTCAAAGGACCGGCATTAGCATTGACAATCTATAAAAGCACTTCATCCCCAAACAAAGAAGAAGATCTAAATAAACCACAAAGGGGGCCTGTATGGGCTAGCGTAAAAGGTTAGAATAGACAACAAAGTGAGCTTGTATTCGGAATGGAGAAGAAAGTTACTCCCTTTTGTCCCTTAACTTGTAACACTGTTTCATTGCCTTGTCTTCCATTTTTGTATTCTTTATAGTTTGTATTGTATATATTGTGCATTGTCCTACGCCCTACATTCTTTGTATTTGTCATATGTATATAACTTTTCAATTTAACATTCTTTTGCTTTTCACCAGTCAACGTGTTATTCGTAGCTTAGATAGATGATAAGTTCTTGGTAAGAAGAGTTGCTTGTAAGTCGTATCGCATTAGTTGAGTTATTCACATCATCTGGCCAGCATTAGTTGCCAACACCCAAAAGGAAAAGTAGCTAGAACCTAATTAACAAACGCAAGGAGGAGTTTCTTCTCCCATCGTGAGGTCATTTCCAACATTTTTATCTCAGAATGAGAACAAGTGTGAACAGTGGGTATCGAGAGGTAGCAGTTGTTAATCGTAAAATACTATATGCCTCATAGGTAGTTCCTTCTAGATATAACTCACCAATTCATATTTAGTCATAATGGATCTCTGAAAGCAACCATGTGTGGCATATAATAACTTCGAGAGAAGCATGCCTTAATCATAAGTATGGTTAGTGAGTTAAATCGCATCAAGGCTCATCACCTATCTGCACAATAATATGTGGACATTCTTGCCCTCATTTCTTTATTACAAGTTAGATCGCATTACCATGCCATTTTCTTATCCCCTCTTTATAGACTTTCGTTGCTTAGCTTAGCAATTCTTACACTCATTATTCTTAAATTCTTTCAATTCACCTAATTGATTAGTAACACCCTATAACTAATGTCTTGAAAGAATTTTCTGTGACCTTGGATCACCCAAGAAAACCTACTGTTTCTCCTGCACTTGAGCAAGCAGTAGGAAAACTTGGATACAACGATGACTTAGGTTTTATGTTATAAAGAGGTACATAGTGAACATTTTGCATGCTATGATCATGATCTGTGACGTGTTACCTAGAATTAAGCACGCAATACAGAAAGACATGGTGAGCACATTAAGCACAATGATCCTATTTAGTGACGTATTGCAATTGCATCACATTGATGTTAGCAGATGTTAGATTACTAAGACTAAGTCCGAAGCAACACATCCATGTTGTCCAACCCCAACCAATAAATCAAATGCTTAGTGAGTAACAATTTTCGACAACACTTTTGGGAATACAAGATCATGCATAAACTCATTTTACAAGAATATTTCACAGTGCCTCATCTTTTACCAAAACATGAAGCACATATTAGCATCTACTTATTCCACTTTGCCTAGACATTGAACCTCTTTAATGCATAAACTACTGTAATGACTCATTTTACCATCAGTATCATTGTGGACCCTCGTTCACCTTTGCATAACATTAACATCAACATGACACGACTTTGGAAAGAAAGTTTTGTAAAGCTTAGTTCTTTTCTTTAGAAAAATCACTCATGAAGCCTAGCTTTCTTTACTCTTCCCTCTTTCTTAACACTTAGCCCTTCTTTTCGTTGTCACCTGGTCTTCCTTTTCTTCCTTCTTCTGAATGTCTAACTTTAGGAACTTTTCTTCTTATCTGATACTCTTTCAGTAGAGCTTCAGTACTTGGGGCTTCCTTCGAAATCTCGAGTCCAATTTATATTAATCCTAAATTGGATTAGTAATGCTAAGCTCATCTTAGCTTGTCAGCTCCTTCTTAGTATTTTACTCATGTAGGTTTAGCATCTTCTTTAACCATGCTTAACATTAACCCAACATGTCACACCCTGCCCCAAAGTCACTCCTTACAACTAAGGGAAGGCATTTCGCCTAAGCCCTCAATGCATATCTCACCTCGTGATAACGTTGAATGCTTAGTAAGCGGAACAACTTCTCAACAAATACTTAAATGCAAGGCTTATTGTCATGCTTCCTTAACACAACACAGTGGATCAGAGTATAACAACTTTGACTCTCATTAGCTTAGCCTTATCGCCTAGTCTTTAATAGTACTTAGCTAAACAAATCCTTTCAACTACTTACGCAACAAACAGAAAGCAATACAGGGAAATGAGTACACTTCTCTTTCTTTATTAAAGTAACACTTTCACAATAAAGTACAAATACAACTTAGACTTTTCCTTACAATAAGTCTTAAACATAAACTTTAGGTCTCCCTTTGCCTAGCATCACTTTTCCAACTTGACGCCTGGTTTGTTTGCCTCATCATGTAACAATGCGTCTTGTTCTCTCTTTGCCACCATGGCACAACTTTTCGCGTTATGATCTTTAGAAATTCGAGACCCCTTTCTACAACCCCTTTCCCTTGAGTCATCAATATCCCAACTCGAGGATAGTTTCTGATAACCCTTTTCCATGCTTTGCTTAACACTGCCTTTTGTGGTAGACACATAACGGTGTAAAGGCATACCTTAGTCCTTTGCCTCAGTCGCCTAACCATCTCTCTTAACAATCCGCATTTGAGGTTACCCTCTTCCTGACTCAGCTTTATGGCTCTCTAGCTCCCCGAGCTTGGCCTTACCATTTTGGGTATTGCACTCGCCTACCTTCTGAGCTAAACCATATGCACTAAGGAGTGGCTCGCTTACTAACCGGCTCCTCAGGCATATTAGAAACTTCCATAGCTAATGTATCACGTAAGACTATAAAAACGTTATTACTTTCCTCCTTAGCTTGGCTATATAGCCTTAGAACTAACTTTCATGGCCTAAACGCCTAACAACACATATATACTTAGTCTTCATTCCTTCCTCCTCTGCTTCTGGACTCCTCTTCCCCATAGCAGTTCTCTCTTCTAGCCGTTCAGACTCTGAATTTCCTCTTGTCCCTTTCATCAGAAAATCTATCTTTCTCCACAAAAGACTCCTCTCTTTCTTTGATCTTTTGCCCTATTTATAGTGGTCTTCTTGTCTAAAGGTCACGTCTATGCTTTTACTTGTGTCTCCTCACCATTTTGTCGCGTCATACAGCCAACCCATACTAGACACTAGCCTAAACATTAGTGGCGATTTGACTTTCTCTTAAGACACACACCTTATCTCCTTGGAAAGTTAAACTCTTTAATCATTGGATTTTCCCTTATCTTCTTAGAAACATCAGATATGTATTGTCTAGATCGTTCAGTCACGTCAAGAAGGCACCCACTTCTCGCTACACTTCCGTAGGCATGAGTACTTCTTTTCGCACTATTAAATGTCCAACTTTAGACATTCAACATAGGCCTCTTTCTTGCTACTTACTCTTACCGCATCGCCCACACCTTTAGGTACCTGCTACAAGCATTTCTCTTTGTGTTGCCTCCTCTTTCTTATGCTCCTTCATAAAATGTCCTATATTCCTATTCGAAATGACTTTCTAGTGAG
Organism: Cucumis variabilis; assembly: GCA_037974545.1. NCBI lineage: Eukaryota > Viridiplantae > Streptophyta > Magnoliopsida > Cucurbitales > Cucurbitaceae > Cucumis > Cucumis variabilis. The sequence goes on along the minus strand of JBBPDI010092949.1, from coordinate 9,844 downwards.
GATCCTCTCCATCCGAAATTCCTATCTTTGGGTCAGGGTCTTACGCATACTCCTTTCACGGAATATATATTCTACTATCAGAAAATTCTTCTCTCAGCATCCTTGTCGCAGGGTTTTTATCACGTTGGCGGCATGCGATCTAAGCCTTACACAACATGTAAGAAGCTGACTAATTTAGACTATTAGCTTTACTTAAATTTCTTTCTTTCCTCGCCTAACCCAAAACACAAACTCTCCTCACATTTAGCTTACTGAAACGCGTACTCTTCATCGAATCTCTCGTCAAAACATATTCCTTTTATACTTAGCCATTTTTACTTCCTTTACCATATAATGCAACATACCTAACCTAGCTTCTTTCTCTTCAACCCTTCTATAAGAATGTGGCTTCAAAACGCATGCATAATCAAATTATTCTAATCGTATTAAGATCTACGTCATGTAAAGCAAAATAATTGTAATGACCCAACTTTTGAACTAAGATAAGGTCATTGCTTTAAAATAAATAACATTTTTCAATTGTTCAAAACATGCCAAAATTTAATTCTTTATTAAATAAAAGTAAAATAATTGTTCAGAAATCAAATTTGACAAAACAGTAAAATAATAAGAAATATATTCTAGTTCAAAATATATTCTAGTTTGGGTCCTATCTAATTGTAAAGAAAATAAATACAAAATAATCATCAAGTTTAAAATAAAATGTTGAAAAGTCAAATCATGAAAACATGTAAAGAAAAGCTAAACAGTCAAGTCTTGAACAAAAGGCATACCCTCTCATTGGCTCATGAATGATTCGGACTTTAAATCAATTGTTCAAATAGTGGATCAGTGAGACTTAAAGAGCAAATCGTAGTCTTGGGTGTAAAATTGTATTTTGACCCACCCGAGGTTACAAACAACCTATGAAGGATTAACTTGCTAATCATGGTTATATCAGATAGAAAAAAATATATCTATAGCAAGGGGAGTGCAACTACAAGACTTTAGTGGAATGACCCGTTAGTTAACAAATGTTGATTAACTCGGTCTAAAAGAGTTTAGTTAGTTAATCTTGAATTGTTGAAGCCCATGATCTATAGGTCCATTAGGTTCCCTTGCTAGCTTATATGAAATAAACTTATAACAGTATGATGGAATAATTCGTATTGTTCGAATGAGGTGAGGAGAGAGAAACTAACAAGTATATGTGATATAATTGTCAATTATAAAATTAGAGATGGAGCTTTATGTTTAAAAGAGATTTAAATATAAAAAAAATATGAATGTAGATTCATATTCAGAAGCTCGAAATTGATGGAAAAGGTCAAAGTTGTCACGCCCCAAAATTTTGAGGCATTTTCCCAACCTAATTGTCTTATTTTATTAGGATTAAACAAATAGTTAAACAATCCCAAGAAAGCTACATAGATCCTAACTTCAAGATTTCAAACTCTCCACAATCTAATTGATCAAACTAGATTGATGACTAAACATGCATTTTAACACAAGAATATAAAGAAAAGCATAAAGCTTGAGAGATAACATTCTATGAGAAATTTCATTCAAATTCAAGTTGTATTCAAAATGTGGAAACTACAACCCTATTTATACTAATTAAAAATGTTATATGAAACGACAACATTTAATTTTATGCTCTTTCAACTATCCTAATAAATGGAAGTACATATCATTTAATAAGTACATATTAAAGATGTGAATGAATCTAAAAATGCATTAAATATGTGAATGAATTTGAATTTCTAGATTCATTATGACCATTGGGTGTCCAAGTGACACTTCAAGTTCCAACTCTTTATTAAAGACCGAAAGCCTAGCTTGTAAACCAGCATTTATTCCATCTTGAAGTCTTTTAGCTCTAGCTTTTTTCTTGCGGATTTTGCATATGCACTCAGTATGTGCAGTAGTGATGTGGGTGTATGTATCTAATTCTACGCGGTGAGTCATTCATCATGGTCATTGAATGCTAGATACTCACTATGTATCTCTTCATCTCGAATTGACTAAATTCTCATTGAATACAAGTTTTCCTATTGCTTGCTCAAGTGTAAGTGAAACAATAGGTTTTGTGGATAATCCATAGTTGAACAAAAGAAATTGATATGAAAGCTTAGTTATAGAGTTCACTCTTCATTCGGGTTGTATACAATAATATCTATACAGTGTGGTAAAGTGTAAGTTTAAACTATATCTACTTATCTATACTAGAGAATATGTGAAAGGGAGATTAGAGAAGAGGAAAAATGGAGTTGTGAACTAACTTGTATTAAGAGTGAAGGAAGGTTTCCTCGTTATTAGGCGATTAAGCCATGCGGCAGCCTTGACGTGATAGAGCCCAATTAACTAGCTTATGATTAGGGAGAGCACCTCTTAGTGCCTTAACACTACACTTGCTCACCTTTTGGGATGCAAATGACTAAGTTTGATAAAGCGAGATCTATCTAAAAGGGTTTACTTACAAGACTTATAACACTTCTCTTTTAATGGTGGAAACCTCTCGATGCCAAATACCCACACTTATTCTCCTTTTCTAGACACAAATGATGGAAGTTATGAGTTTGTCTTCAAACTCCCTCTTGCACACGTTAACAATATCCTTGTTACTTGCTCTCTCGAGTAGTTAGCAATTTACACTGGCCAAGTGATGACTATAGCTCAACTAACGCGATAAGTGTTATAAGCTAAGCTTCTTATCAAAAACTTATCACAGACAAAAACTACAAAAAACACATTGATAGATGAATAGGAAAGAGATGATGGATTGAGAAGTTATGGACATGCATTAAAGAATATAAGTCTCAAGCCACTGTACATTGTAAAGAAATACAAAAATGGAGAGTACATATATGGACATTAAAAGTTAGTGGGGATGGAAAATAGGAGCTTTTCAATTTAGACCTTAAGTTTTCACTTACAGATTAACCGGAGAAGAAAAATTACTTTTACAGATGCAGAAAGACTAATTCTTTCCTTTTTGCCCCTCTCTAGGGTTTGGCCCATTCAGGCTTTCAGTTGATCTATTCAGACATCTGACTTCTCTCAAAGCTGGCCTACTTAACTTGGTAGTGATGGGGTCCTTTTATAAGCAACTTTGGCGGGAAACTTTTATTCTTCTGAACATGTTTGCACCGAAAGTAGCCATTGTCAAGTCATATCAACTCCAACTACCACTGGTCTTCTAATGAACCTTCTTTGCGTGTTGATGTGGATCTCGCCTAAAAATTGTACTTGCTAGATAAGGTCTTCTTGTGTAGCCTTTGCGTGAGTTTCTCTATGATTCACTAGTCTCTTCTTTTATTCACAATACTGCGTTAAGACACTAAAAATAGGATGAAACAAACATAAAAACTTATGTAGAGTGTATTTTCGAGTATTTATGAATTTACAACATAAGCTACGCATTTTGACCCACTTACTACACGTTTTGGTCTCACTATTCTATCTAAAAGGTTATAATAACTTGTATTTCTACAAGTTGTCACTTTTGTCATTAAGCCTTAAGCCATAATGATTATCTCTTTATTTATTTGACTTGGAAAGTCCTCCCAAGAATTTCCAGCATGTGCTTTATTTCCTCTTCATTTGAGTTAGTGTGAGCTTGTAAAGTCTCATTTTCTGCTTTGTTGTTCAACATCTTATCATTCTCTCCCTCTTTGAAAGGATTCGTCCTAGAATCAAAATTACCTTTATCAAACAACACTAGAAGAAATTTGGACTTTAATATCAGGTGAAAAAAATGAAAAATGAGCATTAATGTAGTTTTTCAAAAGGTAGATGATTAATGTCGGTTTTAAAATGACATTAAAGAGTAAGCTTCAATGTTGGTGTAAAACTGACATTAATCATCTTCCCCATTTTTTTATTTTATAAAAGGTAAATTTCTCTCTCATACTTTACTCTTTTCTCTCATTAATCACGATATTCTTCTCCAAGTAAAGTCTCTCCTTCGCTTTTCAATCTGAACAATCGTCGTCATGCCCACCACCATCCCTACCATCGTGCTTCGTTGTGCTTTTGCCAAAAGAAATATCTCCTCCCCAATCATCTTTAAATCTATAACTATCGCCACCATCGTGCCTAATCATCGTCGTGCTTCTACCGCAAGAAATCTCCCATATCCAATCGTCTTCGAATCCACCACAGTTGCCACCACCACGTGCCAGCCGCGTCTATGTTGCTAGCTCAGATCTGGTATGCTCATGGTCAGATCTGTTGTAGAAGCGCTACCCACTGAATTCCTTAAACGATTTTGAAGTTGACAATGTGAGTTTCACTTGCTCTCTGTATAACTTCCAAGATGGTGTGCGACTGTGTAGAGCCATTAACTTTTACATAATGACTATTCTATTCTGATGGTAGTGTCATTTTTCATTCATGAAAATACGCTCTTAGTAACAGTCAATTTTTCTCCATTTTTCTTAATTTTTCTTTAATTTTGCTTTCAGAAAAATGCAGTTCCATCAGATACTCATAAGAAGAACATGGCAAACAGTGCAAGGCTGTACAGTATCTTAAGCAAGCTAGTGTAGCATTATGTGATGAGGATGGAATGATAATTGTGGAAGATGATATTGCTAATGGAAAGAAGGAAATGGTTCTTTCTTTGCTCTCTAACATGTTTGTTCATCTTTAGGTATTCTAATTTCTTGTTTTTCCATGATAATCACTCAACTTATTTGTGTAATGTGTGTAAAAGAAAGTTACCATATAAATATATTCTTTTAAATCAAACCTTTTTTATTAATTGCACCTTTTGTGGAGTTTTCCGTCGACAGGTGTGAAACAACTCCTGCTATGACCTTACATGTAGTATATTGCTTATTTAGGATCACACTCACATGGGTTTAATCTTTCTTTAATTGATACTCAAATTGCAACAGAATCTCACCATAATTTGCTTGGATCCTTGTTAGGAAGGTGAAGCCTTTTTACTTTCAAATCATTTAGTGCATATTTGTATTTGGCCCTTCGTGCTAGAATGCCTTGAATCAGTAATTTGGCCCTTCGTGTTTATGTTATTTATGATTTTGATTCTAAATTAAAGTATAGAGGAGTGCACCATATCTAAGCTCTCTAACCTTAGGCACCTCAGTAATTTGAAATTTAATATTTTATCTCTAATAATAAAATCGTTATCTTCTTTTGTTCGTGGACTTCAAACACATTATATGTAAACCAAGTAAATTTCTACGTTGATTTCTTTAGTATTTATGCTTTTTGTTTTCTTTGATTGTTGATTGTGTAACATGTTTAACTCTCTCACTTTGATATTTACACTCTGTTTTTTGTGTCTCGAAGTACAACAATGAAGAAGCTAAGGAAGGAATTTTCTACTCATATAATAGTCACATCAATGGCTTTACAGGTGTGGTAGATCATAAAGTTGCTGAAGATTTAGCAAGTAAAATATTTATCTAATTTTAATTGATAGTGTTCTAATGATATCCCAAATAAATAACTCTTGTTATGTATCTAGAAACATCCTTGACAAGTTGAATCCCTTGTTTTGTTTCTGCTTGGCATTGACATTCTTGACAAGGTAATTTCTAAAGGATGACGAGAGATGATTTTTCAAAATCTATTGATTTTATAAGAGGGTAAAAAGTGATTATTAGCCATAATTTATTGATAGCTTTCACAACTGCTTTTTGTTAATTCTCTCTTCAAGCTTTGTTGTCTATTTCTTATCCAAAGAATACTCTTCTCTATTAAGGGTTGTGGAAGCTTCCATATCATTGTTTATATACTTCATTTTGTTATGTTTGATTGGTGGTTATTTAAGAGACTCAATATCTTTTCTCTAAATGTTGCTTTTCCAAGGTTCCAATGTATTTTCAAGACAAGCATCAGTCTTAGCTTGTTTGATTTCAATTTTTCAGAGTTAAAAGCTTTTTTTTCTTGATGTCTCTCTCTTTTCTATTTGCAGAATTTTTTGATTTATGCTTTAGCGGGATTATAACTATTCTAGTTTAAGTATCTTGTATTGATCTATGTGTTACAATAAGCATACTTGACAAATTCTCTTTTTGGTTCTTTTATTTTGAACATTAGCTTCTTTTTCGCTTTTCATTTTATTCAATAACAAGTTTTGTTTCTTCTTTTTTAAAAAATATGTCTAGAGCCATAATTGGTTGAGATGCGTATTAAGAGTGGTTTCATTGTATTCATGGAATTTTTTTCTCCAAAAAGAAGGAATTGGCTTGCGGAATTGATACGCTCTGACCACCTCCCATAGCAACAGGGTGGATCGATCATATCATGTGCAAGAGGTCATTTCCTCCCTCTCTTCCAAAATTATGTTGTAAGACATTTCAATGTTTTAACACTCTGATGGATGTGATATCCTTGTAAGCTATCCACGCATTCAAAGAAAAGAAACATGCACTTGATTTGAAATGGCTGCAACTCAAGAGCAAATTTTTCTTTTGAACTAATAATTCAATACTGCTACTGTATTTTACATCACAAACTCAAGAAAAGCTTTCTAACACATGATCTCCTTCACTTGTAATACTAGGAAGTATTAGTCAGATATTGGTGTTATAGTTTTTCGTCTGTCATATAAACTTGAAGAAGGTGAATGGATTAATGTGTTAAATATTTTTTTTATAACCATGCCATAATTAATTCACACCACCGACCAATCTCATCCACCTCAATTTTATTGAGAAAGTTGAATCCTTCAATACTTTTGTTGTAGGATGTTCAGTTTGATACTCAACACAACAACATAGCACTTTTTTCTTTTATTTTTTTAAAAAATATTATTGTTAAATTCCTACATAATACTGTGGTTTTACAGTGGAAATAACTTGGACTGTTTTATCTTAAGATATATGTTCTGTTTATTGGTGATGGTATGACATTTGTTTGTTTTGTGCAAAACCCATTGATTCACATATACTCGATGTTTGGCAACTTTGGTCTTGCATACGAAGTGCTTGATGAAATGTCTTTAGAGATTTAGGTTTAATTTGAGTTTTGTTACTTACAGGCTCGTTGAAAATGAGTTTTTCTGTGAAGCTCATCGTCTGTTAGTTGCATTTATTTAGTTTGAATTTTATTAGTAGAGGGCATGATTTAGCTCCGTTGTTAGCAATTTTCTGGGTTATTCATTTGACAGAAGGATTTACATATTGTCTTTTACTGTTAAAACTTTTAGATTCTATTGAGGCTATTAGATTGTTTGAGCTATGCTGGAAGCTGAGGATGTGATTAGATTATGCCACAGTTGTTTATGAGAGCATGCTATGATATTGAAGCTTTAATGATGGGAAGGAGAGTGCATTAATGGTATTGAAAATTGAGCATGAGGAGAAAAGAATAACTACAACGTTACACCAGAATATATTGCCAAAATTGTTGACATTCTTGTTTAAGCGTGTTGGCATGAAAAGAAAATATACTATAACTATCCATGCTTTTAAGGTAAAAGAATTAGAGGAGAAAGATTAATTCAAATACAAAGTGTTGTTCGCTTGAAATATATTATTAGGTAATGTTTGTTCCCTTTGGCAGTGACATTATGTTATCGTTATAAATTTCTCTTTTATGTTAATATGTTCGATTAGTTTGTACATAAAATTAATGATGATTGCTTTGTGAGTTGATTTATGATTTTTTCTTCTTCTTTCTTTTCTCTCTTTCCCTTGTTGTGAACTTTGGATCTTATCTGATCTGGGTTTTTTTTTTTAGTTAACGTCTTGGAAATGTTGATCTTACATTACAATGCTTGTGTTGTTTATTTGGTTTTATATTGTTGGATGTATGAACTCTCTACATGCACCTGATATGGACATTAATTTGTGATACCTTTAAAGAATAAAATATATGGCTATTTGTGTTAAAGTTTATTTGTCGATCATTTGCTTTTGCCCCTGCACCAGTCTTTTAGTTTTTTTAGTTTTGAATTTTGTCAGCTTTCAATTTAAGTACTTAAATTATTATTTGATTTGATTTCCTTTTTCCAATTTACTAAGCATCTTGACATTTTATAGGAAACATTGTTTGATCTCTAAATTTTTTTTTATTTTGGTGGGTAGATTCTGAAGTTTTTTAAATGGAAAAAGAAAATAAAATGTACCTATTATATACTTAGTTCAATTATTTTTTTATTCTATCTCCATTTAACGTCGGGATCATAGTGGATTATATGATAGTTTTTATAAACATTTTTATTCTGATGTTTCCACCAATCTCACACTATCAAATAATTTAAATGTAACTTTGTTCACAACTGCGATGGATCCTATTGTTCTGCTTAATTTCCACTGTCTTAATTTATTTAATTTTATTCCAAATCTGATGATTTTAGAGTAGGTTTTAATGGAATGCATAACAATAGGCAGTCAGGTGAAATTTTGCATTATTTGAAATGAATAGTTGGTGTGAGATTGGTGTGTGTTTCCTGATTTAATGCTATGTTTATGAAAAATGTAGGGTGTAAGAGAAGTTTTGGTGATCTCAAAGACAATGAGGACGACTTCTTTAGCTCCAAAAAGGTACTTCTACCTTATATTCACCTTATTGAAAATTTGTTTTCTAAGAGATTGGAGGATATGAGTTTAGGTATTGAATTTTTTTTTTTTTAAACTTGTGGTATTCTTCCTTGCTAAGTGGGTATAGTATGCAAGGATGCAAGTACCCACATTGGCATCACTATGCTTATTCCTTACAATTTTAAAATTTTCAATTTGTTTTGCTTCAATGTTACACTTAATTTTACCAATACTTGCAGCCTTTTGTTACATATACTTGGCTAATTGATTTAGTTTCAAATATTTTTATCTTTTACTTGAATTATATGATAGTGTTTAGAAACGTTTTTATTCCACATTTTTTTCAAAGCTGCCCAGGTAAAATTCTAAAGATTAAATGGTTGATTTAGATATTGTTTGTAGAATGATTGAAGTCATATCGGGTTGAAAGCTAAGCAATTGTGTAGATAACTAAGCGATTGTTGAAGGTTGAAGACTGCAAAGGCATTTAGGATTTCTTATTTAAGTTTTGTATTAGGATCTTGTTTCATGTATTGTTGTAGAATGTATATATAAAGACAATATTAAGATTTCATTTTGTATATACATATGTAAAAGATAAATATTATAGTTTATAAATAATATTAATTTTATTTATTTGTTGACGTAAGAAAAAGTATTTATCTATATGGGTTCATAATGTCAGTTTTTTAGCTATTTGTCAAAACAAGAAAATGGACGATAATACAATGATTTAATAAAAATAAATTTATAAAAACGAACCTAGAAACATGACTTAACCCGACATTGTTGGGCTCTTTAATGTCGACTTAAAATCGACATCAAAGATGAACCGACATTAAAAAACTTCAATAACACCATTAAAGATGTCGGTTTAGAAACAACATTGAAAGCCTTTTATGTTGGTTCCACATCAAAAAGGCCTTTAATGTCATTTCTAAACCGATATTAAAGGCTTTTAATAACACTAGCAAAGATGTCAGTTGCCTACCGCAAATATGTCAATTGTCAACCAACATTAGAGGCCAAATTTGTTCTAATGCAAGGATAAGTTAGCAACATTAAATGTAGCACTCGCGTGATACTTACCCTCGAGATCAACTTTGTATGCATTATCGTTGATCTTTTCTAAAACTTAAAATGGTCCATCTCCCTTTGGATGTAACTTGGACTTCCTTTGGTTTGAAAAATGCTCCTTTCGAAAATGAACCCAAACCCAATTTTCTGGTTTTTAAATGAGTGGTATATTTCCTTGATTCACTCGTTGGCCACCTTGTCATTGTGCTTTTCAACTCTCTCTTTTACTTGCTTATGAAGCTTCTTGACAAATTCAGTTTTTGATTTAG
>JBBPDI010092943.1:0-11790 GCA_037974545.1 Cucumis variabilis | reverse complement strand
CCTCCAAGATCAAGCAATTTGATCTTGTGAGAAATCTTGAATAAAAAATCCCCTCTTAATTAAGCATGATTCAACTTTCTTTGATTCAATGATTAGATTAGATCCATGCCTAAGCCCATTCCTTATTTCTCTTCTTGGAATTCTATCTTTAAAATCTCTTTTTGTGAATTGTATTGCAAACTAAATTCTCCTTCTCATTCTTTCTTATAATTTTCTAAAAAATTGTTTTCAATACTTTTATTTTTTTTTATTTCTAATCTCATTCTTTTCAAGTATTACATTCAAGAAAATATTTATCCTACACTCTCTTGGGTACGACATTCATGCTTGCACCTATCTACAGTAAAAGTCAAGGTAAACTACAAATAATTTTTTGTCAAGGCTGTTTAGGTAAGTATCCTTCGCAACCACATTAATTTTCGAACATAAATGTGTTGATAACGACCTTGCCTATATATTTTGTATAATTCTTTACTTTTTGCATATCAATTTCAATCTTGTCAGTCGACAATAATCATGCATCTTCTAAAGAAGTCGGCAATTCAAATGAAATTAAGCAAAGAACTTATGTCTTTGTTCATATCAAGCCTTCAACTACTTGATCTTTAGTTTTTCAAAGGTTGAGTATGGCTACGAAAGAAGAAGAAAATCAATGTCCAACGTCTACTTCCATTTAAACATTAGCTTTCAAAAGACTAAGTATCTCCATATCAAAGAAAGATCGACCTTCAACATCTACTTTTGATCGGCTCAAGATTACAAGCAATCAACTTGAAAGAGACATGAAAACATTAAAGGTAAAATAATTTCATGAAGAAAACAATGACGATAAAATTTATAATTGTGTCCTATCACGCATGCAGAGGAAGTTGTCTATTGATATAAATAAAAAAGGTTCCTTGATGATGAAGCCAAGACTGATTATATTCACCAATTCTACAAATGAAGGTGGTGAACAAATCCTTGATGAGAATATGAGTTGCTAAATATGCAAAGCTTCTTATCGCAAGAACCTAAACTGCATAATGCTCCTAGCTTACAAGAGCTTAAAAGGTGAATGGTAAAAAAAAATAGTTGAGCTACGTTATGACTTGATCCCTATTTTATAAAGGGTATGTAGGCAGCTTAGTGAAAACTTTAAGTTCGGTGCCATAAAAAAAACTCAGTTGAATTATGTTATGACTTGATCCCTGTATTATAAAGGATGCGTAGGCAGCTTAAAGGAAACTTTAAGTTCAGTCCCATTAAAAAAATTGAACTACGTTATGGCTTGATCCCTATAAGGGTTCGTAGACAACTTAAGATAAATCTTAAGTTTAGTTGCACACAAAACAAGAGCAGTGTCATGACCAAGTAAAGCATGACACTGGACAATTGATGGTGTTCATTCTCATTAAAGAATGTCAACTTAAAGTTGAAGATGCCCTAATTGGGGCAATATAACAAATCAAAGAGGTGTTGCACTTTTGATGTAACCTTTAAGCGTTTCATCTTTCTTGTCGCAAGTATGGCTCCCCGCCTTATTGTAATCTAATTTTTTCTCTTTGTACTTCAATAACATTTCAATCAAATAAAGTTTCATTTGTTATATTTGTGTTTAACTTGTTAAGGAACCATACTTCAAATATATTTCTATAATTTACCATGGCGAGAAAGCTTTACCTCAAACCAATTCTTATAAAATCTTCCTAAAAGACTAATCTTATCATTCATCTTAGTGATGAGGACTTCATTAATCTCTAAATTTGGGGGTGCGTGAGATTCGTGTTAAAATTTTGAAAACGTTTTGAAGAACTTTACAAGGCAAGCAAAGATAAGGAGTTTTAACACAAGTTAAAACTAAGTCAAAAGTGAAATAAGTTGCTCAAAGCTAATATTCATTGATTAATTTAAAATAACAACATCTATGTTGCCTCCTCTCGCAAAAATAAGAAGCAAAGATTCAAAAGTAAAAGTTCAGAGAGTTGAGTAGTAAGAGACGATAAGAGTTACAGTTGAGGAGAGAAACAGACTCATAGAGTCACCATGATTTTCCACTCAACGCCCAATTTAATGAAAATTCAATAAAAAAAAAGTATTCTTCTGCCAAATAAAAAGGGATTTTGAGCTTTTTCAAAATTTTAGTCATTATAGAAGATGAAAATAAGATTTACTTAAGGGAATGAACAAGGGTATTTTGAATATTAAGGTTGCCGCCTACTGAGCTTAAAATATTTTCATAATAAGAAGTACGAGACGAGGGTAATTCCTTGATAACGAATAAAACTTGTTCGCTTTGAGAAATGTGTTGAATAACAAAGGGGAAGATGAATAAGAAGAAGGAACGGTGCTTAAGGACAAGCATAATACAGAGCGATGCTTGAGGACAAGCATTATTCTAAATTTGGGAGTGTGATAACGGGCATAAATGATCGTTATTATAGCACTTTTTAGTAGAATAATGAGAATTAGAACGCCTAAGGGATGCTCAGAGCACATAACTTATGTTGAAAAAGCATAAATACTTAGAAATAAGGCTTGCATAAATGTAGTTCCTGTTTTATACGTTTACCATGTCTAAATGCAGAACAAGTGGGCAAAAGCAAAAAAGAGCAATTTGTACGAGACATCCTTTGGAAAGACAAGGTGATGGATCGTGCTAACCGACTAACAACCTCAGACGATGAACCTAAACATCTCGCAAGGAAAGCTTTCAAAAAGACAAAAATGGTAGTTGGAATGATGTAATTTCCTAGGAGGCGGATTACGGCGTTGACACATTTAGAGGACAGGGTTTTCCCACCAAAAAAGCAGCCTATAATAAGCATTGCATCTACACCAAGAAAAGGGGGTGTGGGGAGAGGTCTGAATAGGCTCAAAGCCTAAAGAGGCTAGAGAGAGAGACTCAAGTGACCGAAGAAAAACACAATGAGAGAAAGAGTTCAAATAAAACACCTGGAGATTAAACAACCATGATAAAAGGAAAGATTATTTGTTGTTTATCTCTTAACTTGTAATAATATGTTCCATTCTTCTGTCTTTCCATTTTGTTATTTCATTATAGTACATGTATCGTTCATATTGTACAGTGGTCGAAGGCCTATATTCTTTATACATAGACTGCATGTTTATGCCTTTTCAATCCACCATTTCTTAGCATCTCACCAATCTTCGTATTATTAAATAAGAAGAGTGTGATAAGTTTTTAATAAGGAGTAGAACTTATAATTCTTGTCGCGTTTGTTGAGTTATATTCATCACTTGGCTAGTGTTAATTGTTAACTACCTGAGAGGGCAAGTAGCAAGGATAAGGTTAGAGCGTGCAAGGAGGAATTTGGAGACAAATTTCACCTTAGCAAGGTAGCTTCCAATATTTGTATCCTGAAATGTGAACAAGTGCGGACAATAGGCACCAAAAGGTTGTTGTCCTTAAATGAGAAGTCCTATAAGTAATATGAGTAAAGTTCTCTAGGTATAATTTGCCTAAGCAAGCATAGTCATTTGTGTCACGAAAGGCAAACAAGTGTGGCATTTAAACACTTTGAGAGAAGGTCGCCTTAATCATGTTGCCCATTGTACAATTATAGCGTTAAGGTTATCACAACATCTAAGCAATTGATAGTGTGTGGAATTTCATTCAACCTTCATTTGTATACAAGTTAGATCATTTCACTCTCCCCTAGCTTAATTTACTCTTTGTGTGTGTGTCTTAAGCTATAATTAATTGGTTATAGTTAGCATTATATTCTTTCAACTTAATTTCCATAAAGCTAAAAGATAAGTGAAATCTAGAACTAACATCTATAGCAATTCCCTGTGTTCGACCCTGGATCACTCAGGTAAACCTATTGTTCGCTTGCACTTGGGCGACTAGTAGGAACTTGTATTCAGCAAGGACTTAGGAACTATGCAGTGAAGAAGTACATGGGAGCAATTCAAATGCACATTACTTATGACTTATCGCACGAGAGCAAATACAAGCAATATCGAAAGTCATGACGAGTGCATTATGCAGTGACCTGCCTTAGTGAATTATTGCTATAATGGTCTCTCAGCAAAAAGCTAGTAAGTCCTTTCAACAATAACAACCATGCAGCTCAGAAAGGACAACGATGATGCAGCTCTGCCTCCACCTTTCCAAGATGAGGACAGTTCAATTCCACCTCTACCTCCCCAAAATTACCATAGTATTGCTCCAAGAGGATGATGATGGTGCAGCTTCACCTTCGTCTCTGGAAGATGACGACGACGATGGAGCTCTCCCTCTGCCTTTGCAAGATAATGATGACAGTATAGCTCCACCTCTGCCTCTACAAGGTGACGACGACGGCCTAGTGATAACTTGTAGAAATACAAATTATTATGGCCTTTTATGTAGAACAATTAAGCCAAAATGTATAATAAATGTGTCAAAACGCATAGTTTCTAGTGAAAATTCATAAATATTAGAGAATACAACTTGCACAAGTCTCCATACCTATTTTACCCTAGCTTTAAGTGCTTTATCGCAAGAATATAAATAAAAGAAGACAGTGAATTATAGAGGAGCACGTGCAAAGGCTACACAATAAGAACTATGTCTGGCGAGTAAAATCCCTATGGTTTAGGCTTGTGATAAGTTCTTGATAAGAAGTCTAGTTTATAAGGTTTATTGTCTATAATCATCGCCTTGGCCAATGTCTATCCCCAACTACTCGAGAGAGTAAGGAACAAGGATATGGCTAACACGCACAAGGAGGAGTTTGGAGATAAACTCCACTTTGGTGATTAAACCTCCATCACTTACGTCCCGAAAAGAAAACAAGTGGGGTGACTTGGTGTCGAGAGGTTGCCAACCTTAAAAGAGAGGTAATATAAGTCTTATAAGTAAACATTTCTAGATCAATATTGCTTAACCAAGCTTTATCATTTACATCCCAAGAGGCAAGCAAGTGTGGCGTTTAAGGCACTGAGAGGTGCTTGTCATAATCAGAAGGTAGTTGACTATTCTCTATCGCATCAAGATCGCCACATGGCTTAATCGCCAAACAACGTGGAGACATTCCTTCACTCTTTCTTAATACAAGTTAGTTCGCAGACTCTCTAGTGTAGATAGTAGGTTTAGCATTTAGATATACTCTATTTTATACTATATAGTTATTGTATACAGCCTAGATGAAAAGTGAGCCATATAACTAAAACTTTATATCAATTCTCTATGTTCGACCCTAGATTACCTAGGATATTTATTGCTTCGCTTACACTTGGGCAAGCAATAGAAAAACTTGTACTCAATGAGGATTTACTAACTACACGAGGATTAGAGACATAGTGAGCATTTCACATGCAATGATCATGATTCGCCACGTAGAGAGCATTGTGATATGACTCTAACTTACATAACCTAATCGTGCAAACCTATACATTAGGATTATAAATAGCACAAACATCCAACACTAAATCAAAACTCCCACCACGCAGCTCTGCCTCTACCTTTACAAGATGACGACGATGATGCACCTCCACCTCTTCAAAAGGACTATGGTGCAGCTCTAGAAGGATAACGATGGTGCAGCTCTGCCTCTGTCTCTCCAAAATGATGATGACAGTGCAACTCTGCCTTTACCTCTCTAAGAAGACGACTATAGTGTAACTTCGTCTCTGCCTCTTTAAGATGATGATGGTGTAGCTTGGCCTCTGCCTCTCCAAAATGACAATGGTGCAGCTTGACCTTCACCTCTCCAAAATGACAATGGTGCAATTCTAAGAGGACGGCGATAGTGCAACTTGACCTCCACCTCTCTAAAATGATGATGGTGCAACTTTGAGAGGATGACGATGGTGTAACTCGACCTCCATCTCTCTAAAATGACGATGGTAAAGCTCTGCCTCCATCTCTCCAAAAGGACAATGGTGTTGCTCCAAAAGGACAACGATGGTGCAGCTTTTTGTCTCTGCCTTTCCAAGATGATATGATGTTACAGCTTCGTCTCTGCCTCTCCAATATTATGACGATGGTGTTGCTCTGCCTATGCCTCTCTAAGATGATTTATTGTATAAAATCAAAGGATTTATTGTATGGTGAGGTCTAACCACATCGCATCAAATCATCAACACAATTTCGACTCCACGAACTAAATTTCTCTGGAAATCTCATGTGCACAAGAGTATTCAAATATTCTAGGTTTTATAATCATAGGAAACTTTTACTTTTTAAAAATATTGAGTTTAAGGTTAGAAATATCTGTGAGACACGTACCTAATAGAAGGCTGATCTCTAGGCTGTACCAGATCGAGATGAAAAACAAAAAGGTTTCAAAGATGAATTCTCAGACTGTCGTGTGGAATCCCAGACAAGATTGAAGATAGAAGATTGATCCCAGAGAAATCTCAATACTGGATTGGCTAAGATTGAAAAGGAGAAAAAAAAATTAAAGGAATATTCGACAATCTCGGAGTTGAGTTCGACCAAGATTGAATGTAGAGAAGCAAGTCTAAGGATATCTCAGGCAATCTCAAACATAAGTCCGATCGAGATTGAAGGTAAAAGAGGAAATTGAAGGATCTCGGGCTATCTTAGGATTTTACTAATAGTTTGTAGAAATACAATTTATTGTAGTCTTTTAAGTCGAACGATGAAGTCAAAACATTAGATAAATGGTCAAAACGAATAATTTTTAGTGCAAAATTATAATATCAAGGTAATGAACCATTACATAAGTATTAACACCTGACTGATTATGCTTTTAAGTGTTTTACACGCAGGATGACGTAGAGAAGAATGAAGTAAGGATCGCACCTGTTAACTCAGTGAGAAGAAATAAACTGGCGATTCGCGAGATGCTAGCACAACATTACACGAGATGATTAGCTAGAAGACAAGAGTGGTAGTTAGAGATGAATGGTAGTTGAGAGCTGATATTTCTTGGTTGGCTTTATGTCCCACTTTTTGCCTGGCCATGTTGTTGTCTTCAAAGCGTCCTTCATGTCCTCCCATGTTTGATTTTCTAAAATAACTTGCCTAATCACATTAGCATCCAATTCGTAAAACGTGTTTATCTCTACTAGTCCAAAGTAAACTTTTTCTTGCTTGACTATCGCGTAGTTATCTTCTTCATGTATAAAACCTTTGTAGAAGAGATTCACTACGTCTGCCCTTAATTTCAGTCACCTCTTCAAAGAACTTTTTCCACTTAATGTGCCGATGGGTGCTAAAACAAACGTTGGCAAAACGTCTCTAAAAAGATAGAGCCCATTCTCTATCTTGAAGTATTTGCTGATTGCTTTAGTAGAGAGGGGATCCTCCACATCACCTTATTGGTTCCTTTTTTCTTCCTGAGTCAATTCCCCCTTAGGACCCTTCTTCTTTTCTTTTTCTTCTCGCCTTTTGGCGAATTGTTCCCTCACCTTCTTCTTCTTTGAAGATTTCACTGAAGGGATTAAAGCTCATGGCAACAAAAGATTTTACAGAACCATTTCTCAAATTGATTTGAGAATCCTAAAGTATCAATGCATTGGCAAAATAATAAAGAAACTAATTTTCTTATTATAACTTAAAGGCTTAGCATGCTTACTAATTCTAGATTAGAGAAAGAAAAACTTATGTAGTTTGACGTCTCTAAATTTACTAAATCTTTAAATTTAGGGACACCACCCATCAGAGAACTTCGTGTCCAATGGAATGAGATTCATTTGCAGAAATCAATTGGGATGGAAAAAGTTTTAGAGAAACTATTTTATAGAAAATTAAAATTATTAGTTATTATTCATTAAGAAAATTGTTTTTCTTCTGCATACCTATAACTCCCTGAGGGAGTATGACAGAATCATGAGATTTTGTTTATTTAAAAATATTAAATTAATAGAAATTTCAAATCTATTAATTAATTAATTAATCAATTAGTGATTAATTAAATTATATTTAATTAATATTTCATTCAAAACATATTTAATTAATATATCATTTAAATCATATTTAATGAATATCTCTTCAATATCTTATAGTTTTAAATTAATTAAATAAAATTAAAATGAAATATCAATTAACTCACCAATTAATAAATAGCTAAACAAAATATCTTATATTTAGCTTAAATTAAATTTTAATCATATTCAAATATAAATTTCTCTCGTAACCAATATTTTTAATAGGAACCCAATTCACATTAAATTAATGTTTGAATGTTTGAACTCATTCAAATATTTTATCTCTCATAAATTAATTTTGAATCATATCCAAAATTAAATTTATATAATAAAATTTGATTAAAATATATAAACTTTATATTATAACGTATCACCATACATTATACTAATTTTCAAAGTAAATTTGAATACTTCAAAATACAACCAATATAAATAAATTTTATTACCTTTTATGAGCTAGGAAGAGGAGCTAATGGACCTACATATCAGAAGCTACAACGATATGAAATTAATTGGTTAAACTTATTAACTGCATTAATCAATATTTGTTAACTGTGTGTACCATCGACTAAAGACTCATAGCTGAACTCTTCTCACTGTAGATATATTTCTGTGTCCATGGATATAGATCAATAATAGTAAGTTAGTCCTTCATGAGTATTCGTAACACCAGCTAGGTCCAATTACCATTTTACCCGTGGGTTACCTTTAGTTCTTAAATATCAACGTTCTTCTAATGAATAACATGTTTATGATCCAACTAATAAACAGAAACCCCTCTCATGCCATAGAGAGGGTAGGGCCCTTTGTTTAAGTTCCGGAGACACTATTTAAGAGAACATTCATCTACTTACCCTAAAGTCGAGAAGAAGTAAATTTCCTCTTATGTAATTATATTCCTAGCTCTTCACTCGGTCTTGTCTTCAAAATGATAAGCATATTGAGTCAGCAATCTAGCCACTCTCACCTGTACAAATCAAAGGATAATCCCTCATGAACCAGAGTTCATAATACACTCTGGGATTAAGACTAAGTTACCTAGGTCATCCTAATGAAATAGAAATTTAACTAGTTAACAGAGTTACATCTAGTGATTACTATTTTGTGGTCCGGTCTTATGCAAACTCATTGTATATGATACTCTCACTCACATGTCACCTACATGAATGCGTTGGATCATTGCGTTTGTATCAAATTCAAAGTGAGTTGTATCCATAGTGTTACCAGGATAAGGTACATAGCCTTATCCCTATACTATAGACCCTTTAAGCTGATCTCGAACATTGATCCATATATGTTTCTACATCAAGCTCATCAAATAGGTTAGGGTGTTAGTTTATTGAATTTCGGTTATTAAGACAAAACTAATGATATACTCAATAACATTTATTGAAATTATAATAATAACACTTTATTATTAACGGTCGATGGATTATATTTACAATCTACAAGTTTTAAGACATAAATCCCAATATTCACCACTTCATCCTCTAGAGAGCTCAGATCTTCCAACTCCCTCACAAATTCATCAAAAATCTCCTAGCTAGGAGTCTTTCTCGCCTTTCCCTTCTCCTTAGAAAGGGGTAATTGATAAATTTTATTGAGGAGTTCTTTCCACTACCTCAAACTTTACTTCCTTTTTCTCTTATGTGAGCGCCTTGACACCATGACGCCTTGCCTCGTGACTTTAATTATGAGAAGGCTAGATAAAACTTTCCCTTTCTTCTCTTGAGCTTTCTTGCAACCCTCTCAAACTCATATGGGGCTACAGGAGATGAGGTTTGTTCCTTTTCTTTCTCGCTTTGTTTCTTCAGTTCCTCCTTCCTTCCCATTTCCTCTCTGCCACGTTTCTTGCTATGCTCTTCTTCTTCCCCGCTCATTTTCCTTCCTGTTTCCTTTCTTTCCTTCCCTTCTCTTTCTTCTCTCACTTTCTTCCTTGGCTTAACTAACTCTAACACATCATGCACAATTTCCTCATCTACTTCCAGATCTATTCCTTTAATCCTAAGTGGCTTCTTCATTTCGCTACCCTACCCTTCACTTCCTCCTCCTTATGCTGAAGCACAGTTCAAGTCAATTGAATCCCCACAATTACCTTCAGATTGGGGATTGTGACTGGGTTGAGCTTGTTTTGAAACATGGCCATTAAAACGTACTTTCTCTAATTGCTTTTGTGATTGGGTGGGTTTGGAGGTTAAAGACCTCTTAACGGTGTTGGTTTGCTTATCAGTCATTTGAAAATAAGGAAGAATAGAGAAGTGAACAAAGAAAAAGGTAGGAAATTTTATTTGAACTCGTTGAAAAGTGATTACATGTATAAATATTCATTATTATAGCTTCTTTTATGAGAATAATGAGGTCAAAACTCATAAGAAAATGATGAAAGTGCATAACTTATGTTGTAAATACATAGGTATTTAGAAATACATCTTACATAAGCATTATGCCTGTTTTACGCAACTGTCATGTCTAAACGCAGGATAAGCAGACAGGAAGAAACTAGTGAATCGATGGAATTATCTCACGTAAGGGCTATACGCTAGGAACTCATCTGACGATTAACATCTCCAGACGAGGTGCCACGCCATCATGTAAGGAAGATTCACTAGAAGACAAGAATGGTAGTTAGAGTTGATGTGACTTCATAAGGCTGCAATTGGGGCTAACAATCTCAAATGAATTGAAATTTCTCACTAAAAGTTTTCTATTAAAAGACTTTATCCCCTCCAAGCAAATGATGGCCTGTATAGGCCAAAAGAGGGTCGGAATGGACATTAATAGAGAGTCTAGATGAATAGCAAGTGTAAACTTCTCCAATCAGGCTGTAAGTGAGAACTTAGAGTTTGAGTAGTGGAGAACCCAATCCCCATTCCCCCTTATTTGTATTCTTTTCCACTTTTTTGTCTTCCATTTTTGTGTTCTTTGTGTAATATTTTTTCTGTTAATATTGTAAAATGGCTGAAGGCTTATATTCTTTATATATATTACATATTTCTACTTTTTTAATCCATCACATCTTCACTTTCCTTCAGTCAATGTGTTGTTTGAGAAGTTATTGATAAGAAGTTTTGCTTATAAGCCTTATCGTGTTAGTTGAGTTATTTTCATTGTCTGGCCAACGTAAGTCGTAACTACCAAAGAGGAAAAGCAGCAAGGACCTAACTAATACGCACAAGGAAGAGTCCCATCTTCCTTCGTGAGATCATTTTCAGCATTTGTATCCCGATAGGAGAACAAGTGTGGACAATAGGCACTGAGAGGTTGATGTCCTTAATAGTAAAATCCTATACGGTTTAACTGATTTCCTATATATATATCTCGACTAATCATGCTTAGTCATATGGATTCTGGAAAGTGACCATGTGTGGCATATAATGACTTCGAGAGAAGCATGCCTTGATTAGAAGTATGGTTTAGTAAGTTATATCGCATCAACGATATCACACTACTTAATCGCATGATAATCCATAAACTTTCGTTCTTTCATTACTCTGATACAAGTCAATTTGTATTACCATTCCACTACCCTATTCCTTATGTACAGGCTCGAGGCTTAGTTTAGTAGTTTGTCTCATTTTTGCATTCTTCAAGTTTATTACTCTTTAATTCTTTTATATCGCCTAGATGCTAAGTAATTCCTAGAAATAATGTCTTGAATCAATTTCCTGTGTTCAATCCTAAATCATCCAGGTAAACCTACTGTTTCGCTTGCACTTGGACAAGCAGTATGAAATGTTGTAATCGACGAGGACTTAGTAGTTATGGAATAAAAAGGTACATAGTGAGTACTTTGTGTACAATGATCATGACCAATGACTTGTTGCATAGAAATGTAACACCCCGAATTTTAAGGTAATATTTCTACTTTGTTTTGGTGATTATATCAAATTGTTTTGGTTTAAGGAT
>JBBPDI010092931.1:0-11794 GCA_037974545.1 Cucumis variabilis | reverse complement strand
GATTTCTTCAAATTTGCACACCATAGACTTTGAATTATTAGTTACAAAGTTTTCTGGTTGTACCATATAAATCGTCTCAACAATGTTTTTATTGAGAAATGCAGTTTTCACATCTATCTGATGTAGCTCTAAACCTAAGTAAGCTACTAATCCCATGATTACCTATAAAAAGAGTCTTTCGATGAAATCGAAGAGAAAGTCTCTCTATAGTCGTGCCTTCTTTTTTAGTAAAACATTTTGCAACAAGATGAGTTGTATGTCTTTCAATTTTTCCTTGTGAATCTCTTTTGGTTTTGAATATCCATTTACAACCTATGGGTTTCACTCCTAATGGCAATTTGACAAGTTTTCAAACATCATTGTCTTTCATGGATTTTATTTCCTCTTCCATAGTATTTATCCATTTTTTAGAGTTAGAACTTTGTAGAGCTTGTTGGAAGTTGATTGGATCATTTTCCATTATGCCCATATCATCCCGATGTTCTTGAAGAAACATAAATAATCATCTAAAATTGTACTTTTTTTTCTTCTCTAGTGGACCTCCTTAGTGGCACTTCTTGAGATTGTTGAATTTGAACTTCAAGTTCAACAGGGACTTCGTTGTTCTATTATTCTATAATGGGTTCCATAGCGAAGTCAGGAATTGGAGCCTAAACATCATCTACGTCCACATTAGGAAGAGAAACTAATTCCTCTTCAAAGATAACTTTCTTTATGTTATTTTCCCCCTTAAACTCAACATCCTCAAGGAATCTGGCATTTTCAGTCTCAAAAAACAATATTGAAGTAGGATCACAAAAATTAAAACCCTGAGAATGCTCAGAATACCCAAAAATAGTAGCTCATAGTTCTTGGGTCTAATTTTCTTTCGTTAGGTCTGTAAGGTCTAACCTCAGTTGGACAATCTCAAATGTAAAGATGTCTAAGGCTAGGATTCTTTCTTGTCCACAACTCATAAAGGGTTTTAACTACTACTTTACTAAGTACATTATTGAGGAAATATGATGTAATCTTTAGTGCATCACCCCAGAGGGATTCTGGTAAAGAAGAATGACTAATCATACTTCTTACCATATCCTTAAGTGTTTTATTTTGCCTTTTCGCCACACTAGTTATGTTGGGTTTCCTTAGCATAGTATATTGCGAGATGATTCCACATTCCTCTAGGTATTTGACAAAAGGGTCTTGGAAGTTGTTCACCTGATCCATTACATCTATGTAGTATTCACCACCACGATCAGACTTGACAACCTTAATTTTCTTTCCAAGTTGAAGTTCAACTTCAGCTTTAAAAGACTTGAAAACTTCCAAAGATTTAGACTTCTCATGAATTAAATATAGGCACTCATATCTTGAATAGTCGTATATGAACGTAATAAAGTATGATAAATTACATTAGACGACAATTTTTTTTAGAAAAAAACAGTCCATAACATAAAAACTAGCTCATAACACCTCTTTTTTACATATTGCAACTATGACAAATATGACAAGTAATTAGATATGTTAAACGACTATCAGAGGGTTATCCGCTTTTAAATATGCTACTTTTGCAATTTAGAAAATGTAGTGACATGAGCCCCATTATCATAATTTTTTTTGCTATTTTTGCAAATACCCCATAAAGTATTGTTGTCCATTCCAATAAGTCATAGGGAATGAGCCACAAATGTTGTATATATTAGTTCTAAGACGTTTGAACATCTGTTGATACCTAATTTTCTTATGTTTGTATGTTTTTCCTTAATACATTTCACACAAACTTCAAATTTGCTTAAATGTTGTATTTATTAGCAAAATTCTCATTTAATTTACACTTTATACCACATGATTTAGACAACAGGACCTTGTTAGATGAAGCATAAGAATCAAGCATGTAGAAGTGATATAGTAAAGAACTGGTACCAATAAGCTTGAAATTTTGAAAAAAACTTTATTATTTTCAAAAAAAAAAAAAAAGAACAAAACTTGTCCAAACTTGAAATAGAAACTAAGTTCCATCTAAATGACAATACAATAAAAGTCTCATTCAAATCCAAAAAAACAACCAATTTTTAAAAGCAATCTAAAATTGTCAATAGCGTCAACTGGAACTATTTTGCCATCACCCACATGATGAATCTTTTAGCATCATTTGGTAATCGACTCCACAGGCAACCCTGTATGGATATACTTATGTGAGTAGTAGCACCAAAATCTATCCAAGTATCTGTAGGTACATAAGCTAAATTAACTTTAGAACAAATCAAACTAAGAATTTGTCCTTCTTTACACGTACTTAGGACAATAATTCTTGAGATGACATCTCTTTGCAGAAGAAACAAGACTTTGTAGCTTATTTGAATCCTTGTTTCTTATTTTGCTAAGATGTCCCTTTTACAATATCTATAGGTTCCTTTCCTTCTTTACCATGAAAGTTAGTTGCCAAGTGAGCACTTTCTGTCATTTCTCTCTTAATCCTATCTTCTTCTTGTACACATTGTGAGATAAGCTCATTAATACTCAATTTATCCTTATGAGTATTATAACTTATCTTAAACTGAGTGAATTGTGCACGAAGAGAGATAAGTACCAAATGAACAAGTAAATTTTCATATATCTCAATATCAAGTGCCTTTAATTTACCAACGAGATTGGACATTTCCATAATGTACTCCCTTATGTTTTCATTGTCCTTATACCTTATGGAAGTTAAAGTAGTCAAAAGACTACTTGCTTCCCCTTTTTCACTTTTAGCAAAATATTTTTAAATTTCGGCAAGAAACTTTTTTTGACATTTTCATTTTCAATGATAGAACCCTGAAAAGACTCTAGAATGGAGTCCCTAATCCCTAGAAGAAATCTGACCTTTAATTTTGGTTTTTAACCGACATTTAAAGGCTATTAATGTCAGTTGGCAACCGACATCTTTGCTAGTGTTATTAAAAGCCTTTAATGTTGGTTTGACTTTAATATCGATTTTAAACCTACATCTTTGATGTTGTTATTGAAGGTCTTTAATGTTGGTTGGCCTTTGATGTCGCTATAAAACCGACACTAAAATCTTATTTTTGAATCCATTTTTACAAATTTATTTTTATTAAATTGTTGCATTATTGTCCATTAAATATTTATGACACCAAATCGTTAAAAATTAATATTATGGATACGTGTAGATAAATATTTTTTCTTATGCAAACAAATAAATAAAATTAATATTCTTTTATAAACTATAATATTTATCTTTTACATATGTATTTATAAAATGAAATCTTAATATTATGTTTATATATACATTCTACCATTGTTTCTACAACAGTACGTGAAACAAGATCCTAATACAAGACTTGAATAAGAAATTTTAAACGCCTTCACAGTCTTCAACCTTTAACGATCGCTTAGTTTTCTACCCAATCCCCTGGCTATCTACACAATCGCTTAGCTTTCAACTCGATATGACTTCAATCTTCTACAAACAATATCTAAATCAATTATTTAATCTTTAGAATTCTAATAATGCAACAGGTTGAAGCAGGTTGATTATTAATCAATTATTTACCTTGGGCCGGAAGCATTAGATTCAAGAGAGGCTTGAATGGCAACATCCTCATAAGTTGCAGCAGGTTGATTAACGATCGACTGGGTCTGAGGTGGAGAAAGATTGGAGCGCTATTCTCTTCTTGCGGTGGAAATTCAACTCTGACATAATTCTATGTAAGGCCAGAAAACTACTCAAAACGAAAGTCAAGGAAAAAAGGAAAAAAAGAAACCAAATTAAGATTTCATTTCATCAATACACAACACACAAAGGAAAGAAACCAATTTTAAAATATAAAGAAAAACTATTGAAAACTGAGGGATAATCTTTTACCACTTACTCGTCCATGGGGGAGGGCGTGGAGAGATAAAAAAATGGGTTTTATTTGAGAGCAAACATATATGAAAGAAAATAGAAGAATTCTCACAATTGAAACAAGTTAAATAAATAACAAAAGAATCACCCATATTAGTAATAATTAAGGAGTTAGATCATCTAAAACAAAGTATTACAAAAAAGTTCAAAATAAAGTATGTATTTCTGTACTTAAAACTAGCAACAGATGAAGGGACTTTCAAATGAAAAATAGCAGTGGAACAATCGACCAGAAGATCCAGAATCTGTTGAGATTACAAAACAAACATGGGTAAAGGAAAGATATTTCTAGAACCAGAAATTTTAATTCAACTCAAGAACAAAAATGCTTTCAAGTTTGAGAAATAGTATCGTAACATCACCGTGCTTCATTTAGATTTAAGAAAATTTACAAAACAATGTCAAAAGTGTAAGCCGAGATTCTACCCATCCTTTCCACGAGCGCAGGTCATCTGCATCAGTTGCTACTATATGAACTTGCATATAGCTTTTAGCTTTCAAAACACGTTATTATTAAGGAACTTTTTTAAAAAATCAAATTAAGACTATTTGAAATACAGTTGTTACCATGTTGTTTAGTTTGTTTGAGGTACGTGTCACTGTCACAACAACAACTTTAAACCCACCATGAGACTTTTGCTAAGTGAAGTGCTAAAATTAAGTGGCAAGGACCGCAAACTTCTTATAAAGTTCAGCTACAAAAATAGAGGAAGCACCTGAGGTTTCAAATAACTGAATACAGCTTAAACTTCTTTGCACGATGATTTATGCATCCATACAAGAGATGTACTTTAGTTCTAACTCAAATTCCTCAATCAAATAAATTTCAAAAGGGTTAAGAACATTCACTATAATCGAATACTTTTTTTCCCCATGTCCTCCAAAATTTCAAGAACCAAATTCCACAAATACCAAAAAATTTATCACAATCGAAAATCAAGAAGTTACTTGAGAAACGTGTGTCGTTCCAACTAGGTATACGTCACAAAGGCCACCTTGACCAGTGGTCTCACAAGCCAATATAAACTGGAACCGCTACAATCATCAACAAATGTTGTACTCTCCAGATTCTATAAAAAGTAAAGAATTTAACATAATAGATACTCAATAATGTCTAACCGCAAATGAAATTATTCCCACACCAAAACCTTCCAACAACCTCCCCATGTAAAGGAAAGAAATTTCCAAAAAAAGTATTAAATAAGCAAAAAGGATCCGAAAAATTGAGATTGATTCCATAGTGATCGATCCATTACATTAATCAATTTATAACAATACATTATGATAATCAAAATCATCCAACTTACTTTTGCAAATGATATAGCAAGCCATCCGATAATATTAGGAATTATAGCAACATCAAAGACTGAAATAAACCAAGACAAATTAATCATAGAAACCAATAGAAACTAATTAGCAAGACAGATCAATGAATGAAAAATGATTCGTGAAAGGATCTTTCATATCAAATTAAATTATCCAATGTAAATATGACTGGTGTCTCCTTTCATATCAAATTAAAGCATTTTTTTTCTACTATTCTAAGACTAAAAGAAATAACTGTTGTAAAAGAACGAAAAAAAACCTTGTAAATCCTATGAGTGGAACATGTCCATGGCCATATTTTTATAACATTATATATGCAAAAGAAATATATATGTATATATATGTACATGTATATATATAATGAAATTTTATGAACCTACGCATGCTCACATCCAATGCAAATTACTTACTCTGCATCTCCCATTTTGGTAAATTCATTCACAAGAATGTTGTAAGTTACCAAGCTCATTTATATGCCTTCTTTCATTTTTCTAACACAAGATAGTGCTTCTTCCATGTCTCTGCCAAGTGCATAAGTATGAAAAAGGTTGCACATCATTAAAGGTTACTATTATTGCAAGATGACACTTGAAGGTTAATTACTTCAAATTTCATCTAACAATATTTATCAATTGTGAGAAGCCCAATTCATAAAATGAAACTTATAATGTACACAGAACAATCAATACAACAAGCAATCTGGTTCTTACAGTCCATTGGTGCAAAAGTGATAGAGAATGGATGCTTGATTTCAATGAAAAATATCACAATTCAAATGTACACGACCAGATAATCCACATCATTCTTGAAAATGTGAAACAGTAAACATTAAAAGTGAAACTTCAAAGTTTAAACGTTATCATTAAAAAAGACAATGAAGAAACATACATCTTCAAAGCTACCCTCTAACGTTGATGATGATGATGATGATGATGATGATGATGATGATGAAGAAGAAGATTATATATCAATTCAATCAAGAATGAGAAGTTTCTAAACATCCGAATATAGAGTACTAAACCAAAAAATTAAACACTAAAATAATAAGATGAACTCAATCGATTCTAAACCAAAAATCTTCTGCCAAGCTTATTGTGGTAACATTCTTCTTAAAGAATCAAATATACCAACTTTTGTCAAAATTTAGGGCAACAACATAAAAATAGCAACCAAATAAAATATAAACCCATAACAAAATATATATATATAGTCTGTAATTAATATCTTTAAAAGTTTCAAGTTCTCAACCTCTCTGCAAACTTAGTTCTCTCTTAAAGAATCTTATTTGAAAAATCAAATGAAGAGTTTCTAAAAGTTATCAAATAATCTTATTTGGGAGAAATTCTAATGTGTTAGAACTTTGAAAGAAAGTAATACCTAGAGAGGGAATTTAGAGGATAGAGTTTGGCTTTCAGTTAGAATAGAAAGAAGAAATTACCGACGAGGAGGAAGGCAGAACTTGGTGGCAACGACGGTAGCTGGTATTGGAAAAAAAAGTAAAGCAATACCTTTTTTTCGGCAAAAAATCTTCAGCCTTTCCTAAAGCTTATTGTGGCTAACAAAATTTGTCACTAGAGACTAAATCGATAATAAACCACGATCAACGTGTAGATCTACACCAGCTCTATCGATTTATGAACTTCAAATGTCGAGATAGAAGAAGATGAGGCTAGATCTGCGAAAGAAACGTGACAAAGCACTAAAGAAATGCCAGTGAAACCCGATGACTGCAAAACATGTCAACAGAGAAGAAGATGGAAGATGAAGGACGATACAACGGCGTGGATGTTTCGACGGTGGAAGAGTAAGTGATTGACAAGAGAGGGTTTGGGGAGTTTAGGGTGAAGGATGAGATAGAACGAAGAAAATGAGTAAAGTGAGGAGAGTGATGAGTAATTTTCCAAAAGTAAAAAAAAATTATGGAGTAATTTTACAAAAGTAAAAAAAGAATTAAGGATAATTTTAATATCGTTTTAAAACCGACATTAATCATCCCTCTTTGATGTTGGTTTAAAACTAACATTAAACATTCACATTTTAAAAAATGACATTAAAGATCTATTTTCATTTTTTCAACCGCATTAAAGGTCAGATTTCTTCTAGTGAATAATCATTAGACACATGTGATTTGACAGTTTCCACTTCTTAATATTTGTTGTATTCGATTGTTTCTTAGTAGAAGCAGGATTGTCAATATTTAATGGAAGATTTGGGTCTATACACCCAAGAAGTATCTCTAAGCTTTCCTTCCAATTCTTGAAATTCAATCCATTCAACTTTGAGATTAAACTCAAATTCTCAGATATTTGAGTAAGACCAATTGAACAAAGAATGAGCAAATAAATGATATACTCACAATTAATATGTGTTGTAAACCCAAGATTTTTCTTGGATTATTTGCTATTGTCATATAATAGGAAGTTGAATTTAATTTGTTGAAGAAAAATGCCAAAAGTTGTGTTAATTATTTCAGATTTTTTAAAAAAAAAAAGAAAAAGGAAAAAGAAAATGGAAATAAACTTTATATATTATTTTTATCTATATTTGTTTTTTCTAAAAAAACGGGAATAAAGAAAAGAAAGAGGAGCTAACAAGTGCCAGTTGAGCTAAGCTTTTGTTGGCTTCTTCCATTTCTCATCTCTTTTTGGTTCATCAACTTTAGCGTTGTGTGGTGGAAGGGTTTGAGGAGGATTGTAAGCAATAGTTCTGCAGTTTGGAAGTTTAAGAAGACAGGATACACAAACTCAAGTCATTTCTCTTCACAGATTGAATTCACACAGATATCCTCTGATTTTTTAGTTGGTTTGAACTGCTAAAAAAATTATGGTTTTTTTTTTGAAATTTTATTCACTTTCTAACAAGTTTTGTTAAGGAAGTTTGGGAAAATTCTGATGTTAGAGTAATATTTTTCGAAAAGGCATTCAAGTCACAGTTTGGTGTGCAAAATCGTGAAGCCTCTGTTTTTTTAGTTTTCTAGATTGTACAAAGCGATTTAGAAGCTTTATTAGGTATGGTTGCAAATCTTATTAAATTTCCTAAAACTTTCATGAAGAAACTATGAGCCAAAAGTGACTGGAAGTAAGCTTAATTTTAGGAACGAGTCAAGGTTAGTAGAAGACTTGATTTTGGACTACCTCTGTTATGGGTGATTTCTGTAGTCATCTATTGGGAACTTCATTTTCCTTTCCTCCAAGTAAGTTGTAGATGAGTTTAAAATAAAGAGTTTGATATAAATAATATTAATTTTGGTCAAGTATTGAGAACATTATGAATATTTGATGTTAGGTTGTTGAATTTAGAAAATTAATTTTAGGGAAAATTGTGGAATGTTCTTTTATACTTAAGTTTAGAATTGATGAATGTCATCTTTTGTGCGTCATCTTAAGTTTAGTATAAAGATACAAGACTATATAAGGTTTTGACGCTCAATTTTGGTTTGTTTGACAAGCCAAGAGGAAATAGGTCGAGTCTACACATCAGGGAACTAGTCTAAGATTGTGAGTGACAAAACAGATTTCTAAACTCTTATATATGTTTATGTTTCTATGCTTGAATCTGATTTCTATGAATAGTTTCAAGCTAAGTTTCAAAATTAGGTTTTATGATGAAATTTATATATGAGCACGTTATTATCAAATTTCTGAAGAGTAGTTGAAACAATGTCATTTTAAGCAAGTACTATTTTTTTAAAAAAAAAATTCAGTTTTCCACGAACAATCTGAATAGGCTTGAGTTTTATGAAAGATAAAGATAGCAAGCATATTTTAATGTTTTCATATGACTTTATGAGATTTTTGTTAATTACATGACTAAGATGTTGAGCCTAAGGCTGTATGGTACCGTGTGCATATAAGTTAGATTTCGTTGTTGACGTTGAGTGTACTTCGTAACAACGATATTTTGTGAGTGCTGGGGCGGGTCCCACTACATCGTAGAGCTAGTAAACGTTGGTTTGTACTGGGTATGTCCTATACAACATAGATTTGTTATGTTAGTTAAAATGTTTAATATACTTGATATGCCTTGCTAGCTATATTTCAATGACAAACTTGCTTAGTATTTGAGAATGTTGTTAGTAGTACATGTTTATATTTAAAGCTTTGATTAAATAGATAAAAATGTGTAAGGTTTTTCACGTACTCTAATTTTCAGATTTATAGTTTTAAACTTAATCACTCACTGAGCTTCATAACTTATCCTTCCAAAATGTTTTTTCACTTTTCAGGTAGAGATCGAGCTCCCAATGCCTGATAGACTACCTTATTCTGCTGAAAGCTCCAAGATCGTTAGCCAGTACGTGGGTGGAGTTGTACATAGAGTCTATTTTGTTATGTGTTTATATGTCTTTGCAAGATTTAGATACTTTACAGTTTGTGTAAGCTCTGGGTTTTGTGATTGTGTAAACTTTTGTTGAATATCTTTCTAGTTAGGATGTCTTAATCATGTTTATTTGCTAAACCAGTTGTTCCAGGGCCGCATTTCATGTATATCTATGGGTTTTTTAGATTCTGTTGTGTTATGTTGCATGAAAAGTAGTTTATATACAAGATTAGCATGTTTATCAGGTTCAAGAGTTCATCAGAGTCGACAAGTATCGTTAGAGGAGAGCGATATTAGTCGGCTTCATGTTGTCTTTCGGGCTAAGCTAGTAGGTAGTTCGGGAAGGGGTGTGACATGTCATAAAATAAAATATGACAATAATTTCACATATATGGTGGACCCTTTGTACAAGATACCTAGCACGATATTGATGTTCAACCTTTGGGTAGAGATATCAACTATAGTACTCTCCAATTAGCCTTTCTTTAGCTTAACTATTTTTCACATGAGCAATTCTTATAACTGTCATTTACTCATTACCACATGCATACTCATAATTTGGCCAAATAATTATCTTTCTTTGGACCGATAATTATTCATATAAATTAATGAATATATGCACATCCTATATTTTAGAATCAAACTAATCTAGATAACAGAGACTACATGGGCAACATGTTATTTTACCAATTCAATCTAAAATATAAGACACAATAACAATAATTTTATTATTGAAAAAAAAAATAATGGAGGAAGAACACCAAATAATCTTTACCAAAATTCACCAAATAATTGGGTTCATTAAAATACAATTAATGTAACATAAACATGTGAATATCCCAAAAAATTATCATTCAAGTTCATCCACAAAATGATAAATTAATCTTTATCAAATTAAACTTGAATTCACAACATGATTAATCAAATCTTGAATCTAGATCAATTAAACTTAAAACCATAATATGATTAATCAAATCTTGAACCTACAACATGATCAATTAAACTTGCATTCACAACATGATTAATAAAATCTTGAATCTAGATCAATTAAATTTAAAACTATAAAATGATTAATCAAATTTTGAATCAAGAACCCAATAAAAAAAACAAACATATTCCAACAATTCAGCATGAAATTCATGCTCTAGTACCATTTGTTGATATAAACACTTTAAATCTATATAATATATTAACCCAAGATCATTCATGCCAAATTGTCAAGAATAATTTACATACCAGATTCCATTGATGATTACTTTAAAATGACTATTGTCTTCTCAACCAAAACTCTAAATGTCCTTAGTGTGATCTTTCTCTTGATAGGATATCAGAAAGACTGAGTGCCTATCGTTTTGGTATATTGGAGACCATAGACCTAAGTCTCTTTATATATTAGTTCAATTAAGATTCCTATTAAATACTAATCAACTAGGAATAGGCTTCTACCCATTTAGTCCATACTCAATTAGAAATCTTGGGCCTTAATAAATAGATCACGCAATAGACCAAATTTAATAAAATAATCCAATATAATAAATTATTAATTCACATACCAATTATATGTATTATTTAAATACATCTAACACTTCTATCATACATAACAACGAAGTTTATCACCAGAAAATTCCGTGACTTGTTGTTGTTGTTGTTGAGAAGACCTCTGTGTATTCCTTAGTAGCCCAATTTATTGAGGCCCATAATAAAAAGCCCAATTGAGTTGATTTGTCCATTTTTCAAATGGAGACCACTGGTTCAGTTATGAACTTATGGGTTTTAGAAGCAAACACGAAAATGAAGATTCCGATAATTTTAAGAACTTAACAAGTAATAATTAGAGAAATTAACAAAAGCAAGAAACTGAGGCAAAGGGGTTGGAGTAAAGCCCAAGCCATCCAATATCTACTAAAATCAAGTGTGTTGCTCGTTCCCGCATTTCTCTTTGCGATTCAACTCTCTCTTCTTTCAGGTTTCGATTTCTTCGTTCATCTTCAAAGATTCAGTTCATTTTGCATATCTCATCGTTTTCCTTTTTAGGGTTTTGGAATGTGATTGTGTTTCTTTAATTTTAATTTCGGTTTCGATTTCGGCGCAAACATTTCTGATCGACCTGGGCTGACGATTGCTTACCCTTTTTTTCTCTCATGTCGCAGAGATTCTCATAGATTTTCTACAAGGAAAACTTGATTTTCTGACCTGATGTCGGTGCGTTTTTCTTCTTAGCATTATTTTGCTGCTTCTGGAAGTTTTAATTAGTGT
>JBBPDI010092924.1:0-11794 GCA_037974545.1 Cucumis variabilis | reverse complement strand
CATGCTGAAAGGACTCGTGTTGGTTTGTGGGAATAACTTTCACTCTAATAAGCCTTTAAGGAAAGTAAGGATGATGTTGCCAGGTCGCAGGGGATGCAGGGGAATATTGGAGATCCGAATTCCAAATCCTGATCTGAATCTTGGGCCTTGGGCGTTACATGAAGAGCATATCATCAGTTTGAGCAAAGTATTTATTTGTCTCCTCTTTCAAGACGTTTAGTTTTGCTTTGTATTTTCAAATACCGTGGATCTTTTGCTAGAATTTCTAGCTAGGACCATCAGAAAACTTCAAAGCCCTGAGCAAATCCCTCATGATCAAATGGTGGAAAAAATCCGTGGATCTTTTGCTGGAATTTCTAGCTAGGACCATCAGAAAACTTCAAAGCCCTAAGCAAATCCCTCATGATCAAATGGTGGAAAAAATTCAACTACTCCCATCTTGAAATCAACAAGATGAAGGATTGGTTTAAAGCCAAGGGCGAAGCCTTTCTCCTCACAAAAAATGCAGTCATGTCAACTCTCGCAGGAACCAGCACACAGCAGGAATTCAACACTATTGTCAACAACGTCGTGGTAAATCTCTCCGACAACGAAGACGTTATTCTGGCAGAAAACTCTTCTCCTGCCTTAGTCAATGATGATGTCTTAAACAGCGATCTGGTCACTGATTACGATCCATACGATGATTACGACATCAACGAC
The DNA here is from genome assembly GCA_037974545.1 of Cucumis variabilis. Lineage (NCBI taxonomy): Eukaryota > Viridiplantae > Streptophyta > Magnoliopsida > Cucurbitales > Cucurbitaceae > Cucumis > Cucumis variabilis. The sequence continues at coordinate 11,092 of JBBPDI010092924.1, read as the reverse complement.
CCATTTTTGGACATCGAACCGTATTAATCCAAATCTGAGATTTCTCAAGAGATTTAATTTTCAGATGTACTAATATGTAAATATATGTAAATTAATTTGTTTAAATTTTCGCATTTATTTAGATAAGATCAGTGTATTCTGATCTTATCATCGCTTTCTCAGTCTGCTAATTCTAATATCTTCGTCAAGAAACATTTGGAACAGAAGACTCCGTGACGAAGATGACATACTTCTGAAGAGGAATCACCAACCTCCGGCAGCGCGGTCAGTGCTAAGGATTAACTCTGGATGGGATTATTTCCAGGAGAATTCTTATATCTTATTAATTTCTTGTTATATAGAAGGGCCTACGGGCGCTTCATTGGCAACAAGGCGAATAGCCGAAGTAAAACCAAACTGGGAGCATTTGCTCTATATGATAAGAGGCTAGTAAGATTCAGAATAATAATTCGAGCCAATCAGAAGACGACCGGGTGACGTCACTATCTTCTCCAACAAGTATTCATCATAGAAGAAAATAATTAGCAGACATATCACACTTATCTTTATTGCTTTCTTTAATTAGTGGAGGTCATGTCCCACGTTTTACTATTTTCAAAAAAGATAAGATTCTCAGAAAAGGCCAAGTCAGAGGTTCTGTCCTGTCAGCCACTCTGATAATCTTCTTTGTATTTATCATTTATTATTGGATCTACTGTGAAGACAATAGTGAAAATTAATAATTGCATCGTAATTATTAGTTTCACTATAAATAGCAGTGGAATCCGACCCTCAATGGTATCAGAGGGGTAGAAATAATAGAGAATCCATGACTTCTGCTAAAAAGCAAGAATTCTGTTAGGGGAATAATATAATTATTAAAAAAAATATTGGATTTTGGGAAGTTAAAAAGGAGATGATTTGATTGGGTTATTAATGAAGAGAGAAGAAATTAATTGGGGTGGAAGAGAAAAAGGAAAAGATGAGTTATTTGGAAAATAAATAATAATAATGATATTATTATTATTAATGTTATATTAAAACCCCACTTCATGAAACGTGCTTTCACTATTCATCATCTTCTCTACCACACTCATCCATTCCTCTCTTCATCACACGAAGAAACCCAATCGCCGCCATCTTCTCCGGTCATCTTCTCTCTCTATTCTCTCCGTTCTCCGCTTGCTCAAACGGAGACAAGGACATTGTTGACGGGTGTCTCAGCCGCGAATCGGCGGCGCGGCCACACTTCTCTGTCAAGCTGTAGACGAAGCCGCGAGCCGCTCCTTAGCCAAGTCACATGTCTCGAGTCGAGCCTTTTTGTTCCTCCTTGCATGAGCCGCTCCTTCACGCCCCAGCCGAACGTGAGCTGCGAGTCCCTATATATGAGCCAACCACTCTATTTGAGCCGAGTCGGTCCTCCAATTCGTGCCACAAGCTTTCCCTCATCGATTTTTAGCCATTCACCTTTTGGAGCCTTATTTTTAGAAGTTTGGTAAGTTTTGATTGGATTTGGTACTTCCAATATTTATCTATTTTGTCCAAAACAAGTTAAGTTATGAATTTAAAGATGAGATATTTTACTTGAAGGTTGATTATTTTGTTGGAAGATTGGAACTGTGAAATTTCCCATTCAAGGTTGTGTTGGATTCAACCTTAGTCTTGGAGGCTATAATTGGGAATTTGACTGTCAACCTTAAAGTTATTATTTTAGTTAATATCCAGGTAAGGGATTTTTCCTATTAGACCCTACTTTGAATATGAGTCTTGTATTACTGTGCTACGGATTGAAGCTATATAATGACTATTTGGCTGTTAACGATTGAAGGTATATTATGACTATTTGACTGTTAACGATTTGAGGTATATAATGACTATTTGACTGTTAACGATTGGAGGTATGTTATGACTATTTGACTGTTAAGGATTGGAGGTATGTTATGACTATTTGAGATGACATTATAAATGGTTACTTCGGTAACCATATTGTGATTAAACATGATGTGATTGATTATGTTTGACTGAGTTATGATGTTTATGATATGATCTATTTTTATACCAGTATATATCTTCTCCAAAGATCTCGTTCAAAGAGATCAAAGTTTTCTTATTAGTAGGAAACAAACTTAACCAAAAACTCCCTATATATTAGGAAGATTTGGAGATTTAAAAATTAGATTAAAAAGAATCATTTATTTGACAAAAAAAAAATCAACAAAATAAGATTTGATTCTAACATATATGAGATCGGTAAACTTATATCCTAATTCTAGTAGGGCTAAAATAAATCACGAAGCAAATCACCTATAAATACACCATTATATATGCTTTCAAATGGGAGAACTTAAACTTCCAACTTCTTCTGTATTCGATAATTCTCTTACATTTGTATCAAATCCATTTTTTCTTTCTTTTGCAAGTTCTTTCTTTCCAAAATTACAAGTTTATTGTTGATGTCATATGAAGGTCAGACGCTTTTTTTTTTTTTTTGCCAAAATTTAAGATCAACAATATATGACAACTAAATATTAATACACTAGCCAAATTATTGCACCTCAAATAAATATAGTACACACTTTGAATATAACGATAATGTTCAATATTAGAACTAATCAAGTAGCATAACAAGGCTTAGAAATTAAAATAACCAAGACCTTATAAAATCCTCAAAATATTGTAGAGATTCAAAAGGTAGTCGAGACACACTTCTGATACACGTTGTCCTAAAAACAATTATTCACTTTACACGAGTTACAAACAAACTATAGTTATTGTCTAACAAGGATACAACAACTAATTTTCTAATAGAACTACAATACCAAGCTACTCAAAGTTGTCAAAACTCTTGAATACTTGCACTCAATTTAAATCAATATCAAAAGATAGAAAGACATGAGATAACTCTTCAATTCAAAAATGGATTTTATCAATGAAAGAACAAGTTGCTATTTATCAAGTTAGTAAATCTCCAAAATACAAAAAAAAAAGTTAAATAAATACAAAAAAATTGAAACATTTCTCATATTTAATTCAATTTCATTGTTATTTCATCACATGTAACCCATTCAAAAAATTTTTGGAAGGTAATATATATTGGACAACGACAAAGATGGTCTCACAAGCCAGAGCCAAGGCACTATCCAAAGCACACAACATGACATCAAATTGCCTAAAGAGGAATCCCCAAGATTAAAAAAAAAAAAGAGCAAAAGCACAATCGAACAAACCAAGACATAGAAAGAATAGAGAAAAGAAGAACAAACACCACTAAAATAGACCATCAATATCCTCAGTCAAGAATTAGCACGAGCACGAACAATATCAATAAGAAGCTGAAAAAACACAAAAGCAAGATTAGTCGAAACACCATTAAACCGACGATTACACTTTTGCCAGATAAAGTAAAGAGCATTTGCCCACATAGTTCGTCAGAACTTACTCTTGACAATCTTACCAAACCCAACCTGATATGTGAAACCCCAAAATTTCTAAGACCTTTGAAACTTGTTATGCTTTAAGAAAATGAGATTCAAAGGAAAAGGAAGTAAGACTCCTTGGAAAGATTAAGTATTGAGGTTTGAGTTTGAGATAAAAGAGAAAAGTTGGAAGAAAATGGCTAAGTATCAAATGAAGGATCTAGGCATTTAGAGGTTAAGTGGACGGTCAAGTGGATGAAAATAACCTCTAAATGACTTACATTAGACAACTTAGTGTTGATTAAAAACCTCCAAGCTAGGTGTTTGATCATGTGCTAGACGGCCAACTTTGAATTAACCTCTAAGAATAAGTCTAGGCATTTAAGATGACTTAACAACAAAGGAATGGCTAGGCGAGGTGATTGATTTAGAGGTTAGCATGGGTGTTGTTGGCTATGCAAGAAGGATTAACCATGTGCTAGGCATGATGACCTAACAGGTTAATGAGCATATAATAAGTGGCCATGAAGAATTTGTATGCGAGAAAGCTTGCAAACATGTAGTGTATAAACAGGCAAGAAACTAGGTGTTTATAAAGGATAGCGTAAGAGGAAGTCATAGAGGTTAGTTAGGCGTTTTGACAAGCTACGTGGCAAATTAAGGGCGATCAATTAAAAGTAGATCTAGGTGTCTTAATTGAATTTCATGAACTTTGCGGCCAAGGTGATGGTGGATTATGAAATAGGAAGTGGATTAGGGAGATTATGAGGTGGATTAACAAGCTAGAGGTTTCATTCCAATTTCATTTAGAATTTCTCTATAAATAAGCAACTTCAAACACAAGTTTCTCACAATTTACTAGTGCTATTTACTTCAAACCACTCTAAAAGCATAAAAAATTGTGTCTAGTTTATAGACCAAGGCTGCTATTCTAATTGGATGCAAGAAGGTTTGCGTTTAAACAAAGAGTATGCGAGAAAGCCATTTTTAAAGAAAAAGTGAGCAAGGTGGACATTGGTGAGACTACAGAACATGTCGTTTAAAATTTGATTATGGAATTTTTTTGAGGTAAAAAAGTTAAGCCATTTTAGACTAACTTTATAGAGTAAAATTTTTTGAAAAGAGTTTATGGACAAAAGTTTATGGAATTTGATTATGGAATTTTTTTGAGGTAAAGAAGTTAAGTATGAATTTTCAAATTCAAGTTATCTTTATTGACAAAAATGTGTTTATGGGCGTGACTGTGTGTCAAGCATGTCAAGGCGAGATGAACGTAAACTTATATTTCATAGAGGTTATTAGGCTTATATTGAGCCACGCGGCACAACCATGGCACAACCAAGTGACAAGGATGCGCTCAGGCTATATGCAGGACCATGGGCATAGAGGTTAGCGTGCAAGGATAGGCGCGTGCAAGGCACATGATGGTGATGCACACAAGATGTACGACCATGGGCGTAGAGGTTAGCACGTGGCATGGCCTGCCTAGGCCATGTGCGGGTGGCAAGCCTACCACCATGTCATTGGGCACCATAAGACCATATTGAGCTGTTTTGCTATTTTTAAAAATTTAAAGAAAATTCTTGGATATTTTCTTGATAAAATGATTAATTAGGATTTAAATATGAAATTTTCAGATCAATGACGCTTTTAAGGAATTCCCAAACCAAGGATCAATTCAAGTATAGTGCGTGATAAAATGATTTCTTAAATGTCTCCTTAAAGCATGATTTATTGCTTAAAGTATGTTTCAAGAAAAATGTTCAAGATACTATTTCTATAGTGTTTGCAAAAGCTTAAATATTTATTGAACCGATGTCTCAAGGCATTATACGATTGACTGATATGATTATGATTTATGAATGCAAAAGGACTATTTCAAGGTTTTCAAGTATGTTTTATTCTAGCTCGAATGTTACATGAGATCTATTATATACATGTGGTTAACTTCATACTAATGGTAAGGTTGACGAGCCTATTTTTAACTATGGTCCATTAGGAAGGATATATTTAATATGCGAAGATTATAGTGAAAGTTGTGTCCTATTAATGGTTTCGTCTTAGGACGAACAGGTTTAATACTATATGTGTCTATGGATCATGTCTTTCAAAAGCTACGTGATGCTATTAAAATTTCAATGTTTCTAAGTATCATGTTATGAAATGAGTATCGACTGATAAATCTTATTAAAGCTACATTTTTGTGTTAAACAATTTATGAAAACTTGTTTTATAAAAATGTCACTAACTAAGTCTTTTGACTTACTCTTTCAAAATATTTTCCCTCTTTCTAAGTACAGATTGTAAATCTCTAAGTGCTGGACTTACTATGCCAGACCAATAAGCTTTTAGTCATGAAAGGAAATAATTTATTAAAAGTAATAACATGATTTGTGAAAATTTATACTTATGCTTTATATGCTTTACATGGTATTTATAAATGTTATTTCAAATGGGTTACACTTCAGTTTTACAAACATAAAGACTTTCGCTTGCAAATTGATTTAAGTTTTAAGGTTAAGGGTCAGTTGGAATTATTTTATATGTGAATTATTTCAATTGACATCACATCATCTCTTAAATCTAGAGCAGATGATCTGGAAGGAAGAGTGACGCGATAAACCCACTGCAACTCAGCATCCTAATAAGTGACCTTATGAGAAGAGCCCATCCAATCACTATAAATTTAACTTTCATATATCTACTCAAATTTGTACAAGAAACATTATCTAATCGTTGGAGTTTATGCCGTAAATCTCATAGTTTTGTAAATAAAATGTTGATTGGTTTTAATAAAGTAAGATTTTGTTATTTTAGCTTGTGTTTTTTGTTTGGCATAACATTATCAAATTAAAATAAAAATTCATAAGGTTATTAGATGACATTTAAACAACGTGGAGTTGACATACAAATGGACCATGTAAAAGTAATAATCTAAAGAGGTTCATAGTTATGTGTCTTATTCTAGGTGACATTATAGAGATGAACCACTTTGTGATATAGTTACAAACGATTTGATTAGAATCTAAATAATTCATGTGGAGACATGTAAGAGGGGATATCAAATAAAGTAATTTTACTAGACCTAAATCTGAAACAATTAATCTCTTTTTGTAAATCCATTAATTTGAGAGATTAATATTTAATTGAATGATTATGTCTGACTCAATTTTAATCTCGAGTGAGTTATGAACTCTTATCTGTGAGGGTTCATCCTTTGGTTTGCATGTGTGAAAATGACCTTAGTCACTGACTCAATATGTATACCATTTTGAAAACTTGTCGAATAAGAACTTGAGGACATAACTTCACAGTATGAAATTCACTCCTTCTCTTAAGTTCCCTTTAAGTTCTGACTTAGAGACTTGATCACCCCTCTCAATAATACCCTTAAGGAATAGTTTATGGTTGAATCATAACAAATTGTTCCTTATAGGATTAATGGTGCAACTTTGTAAAATGGACTTTTGACTCAATAAATTTACGAACAACTCATGAAAGACTGACTTGCATTGTCTATGGATACAACTTTGTCGTATGATGCATAAGAAAGCAAATGCAGTTGATCCATGGGTTTATAGTGGTTTGTTTCCTAGTTCATGAAAGAAGATTAATTAATTAAAGAAGTTTATTTAATAAATTTTAGATCATTAGGGCTTATAAAGTTCATAGGTCCCCTTGCTACCTCACCACATACCAAGAATGATCAAATACATTGAAAGAAAATTTGAAGTGTCCGAATGTACGAGGAAAAATATTAATTTTACTGGATACAATTAAATCATATTTTACTATAACGTTAATTTGAACAAGATTCAAATTAGAACTATATAATATATAATATGAAGAATTAATTCATTCGAATCAGATTCAAATAATTAGTTGTTGGATTTGAATGTGATCCAAATTTAATAGATAATGGGAGAAACTAAATATATTTGTATATGGTTCAAATATTTTAATTCCTTGTAATAGAAGATATTACAAGGGGTTTTTTCAAAAATAGAACAAAGCTCAAAAATTTTTATACCGTATAGAACAATTTTAAAAAAAAAAAAAGAAAAAGAAAAAGCGCACATATGCTCAGAATGTGAAACAAAAATACCCCCACAATTAATCAATCATACACCTGTGAAAAAATAATTTTGTACAGAATCTAAACGATAATGTATCAAGTCTAAACGATCTTGTACCAAATCTAAACGATCTATTAGTAATAGTGATCTATCTTTGTCTATCTGGAATAGACAACTGATCGTTTAGATATTGGTACATGATCCTTTAGACCTTATACCAATATCATTTTGATATTGTACCAAGAAGAAAATAAAAAGAAGATGAGAAATAAAGAAGGAAGAAAGTCTGAAAGTGAAAATGAAGAAATTGGTAAATATTTACATAAATAATCATAATATTGTAGAATAAAGAAAAAGTAATTATATGAAAAAATTAATAATATGAAAAGGAGATAAATAAATTGCAAAGAAGAAGAAGAAAAGGAATTGAAAAATCGTCACATTATTCAAGGGTAAACATAGAATTTATGAAAGTATCGTGAGTTTTTTTATTTTGTTACACATGTATAAATATTTTGGTGTTTTGTTATGTTTATGAAAATTCACCATATGAAAATCCATTATTATAGTTTTAACTTTAATATGAGATAGTAAAATGATATAATTATAAATAAATTATTTATCCTAATAGGATTGTGATTAACGTAGTGAAGTCTTACATAAATTGTCATATAAACCCTCATGTTGGTACACATCAACAATGATCTCTACAATCATTTTGGAGAGATTCTTAAGAAAAACTTCTCTCGCAAACTTAGTGAAATATTCTCTAAATTCTTATTGCTTATTCTCTTAACATCTTTCAAACTCGATTGTTTGCAAAATCGAAAAATTACATGGAAGAAGAATATCCCAAACTCGATTGTTTGCAAAATCGAAAAATTACATGGAAGAAGAATAACTCCAAGAGAGAAACTTATTCAAGAGGAGTTTTTTCTTTAATTATATAGCGACCAAGATATATGTGGTGCTTAATCCTCTTTTATTTTTATTGTATTTTTAATTGATTCAAGAAATGAGATATTGTGATTTCATTGCTTCCACTATGGGATCAAACTGTTTGAACCAATCATTAATTTGATAGTTTCAATTCAATTTAAAGTACATATAATTAAATTAATTTTTTATGTTTCAATATTCGAGATTGCGTCACTTTCTTTCATTGCATTATAAATATCCAATACTTTATATCTAAAATGTTAATACAAAACTCACCATGAAATTTGAAAGTGAATCTAATATAGTATCACGTGAGTCAAGCAAAATGTGTTAAAACAAGAATAACTAATAATTGGGATAAGTTAATATTTGATAGCAGCATAAAAGTGCTATGTTAATTTCTAAGTTAACATACCTGAGTTTAGCCAAATTTATGCATTAATCTCTTATTTTGTAGAAATATTCATCAAGGGATGTAAAGAAGTCAAACAGTGCAAAATCAACATAGTTCCAAGCAGAATAGCACAATAAATGGAAAAGATGGAGAGCTCATTTGACGCAAAAACCTAAAAGCATCCTCAAGCACTGCAATGACTTGTCGAATCGTAGTGCTTATGTCGGTTAATGGCCAAGTGCCTCTATGTTGCGCTTGAACAAAACGTGCCCAACAATAAGTACCCGCCTAAAGCATCGTGGCGCTCCAAAGTTTGACATACAGATCATACAGCTACCTTTGTGCCCTAATTTGAACATAAAAGGCTATTTTTCCAGCCTTTTCACATAACTTGTATCATTTTTCACTTAGAGCACTACACACGTTGTAAAATTCTCTCAAATTACCCAATAAAATTGTACTTCTTTGAAGGTTTACTTTGATGTTCATCAAATTCCTTGAGACCTCCAAAAGAATCATGAAGAACTAAGAGGTAACTTCTATTGAAAATGAGATTTTAGATGTATTTTTAGTGTATCATAACTTTGAATGATGTATAATGCAATCTTGTTTGTAATTTCATGCTCAATCTTGTATTGATTTCTTTATTTAATGAGTTGATCAATCATTGAACTTGATTCTTAATTAAATTTAATGGCACAAATGATGATCTCTGGATTGAGTTGAAAAACTTGAGAACTTTGAATTTATTTTAAACATTTCTCTTTCAATCTCTTCATATGTGCACACACTTTTTTGCTTATATTTTTACAACATTTGGGAACTTAAAGAAAAATTGAAATATGCATGAAAATCTTAAAGATGAAAGTGCATATGGATGAATGTGATGTGATTCTTGTTCATGAATTTAGGGTAATTAGTCTCTAATCATCTGCTTAGTTGTGAATTGCAATTGTTATCATTTTTCTTGATAAAATTGGATGATAGAAAGTTATCTAAATCTCTTATTCCAAATCATTTCCTTTGAGAGAAACTATTTGAATCTTTCAGATTTCTATTTGATTTCATAAACAAAAATACAAGTTCATTTTCACACATATATTTTCTTGAAATTTTAGATTTATAAAACCTCCATTTCATACGTAGAATTTTTTATTAATGATAAAAAAACATCTTTGTAAACCCTAGACTTAAGAATTCCTAAGTCTTCTAAGAAACTCAAGAGGTGAATAAGGGGTTGAGCTTAGTTGGGCAAAACAATTTAAACTTAATGATGGAAGAAAAATTGGAAAGGAATTTTCCAAAATATTGATGGTTGCTAAGTGTTATGAATAGTGTGTCGTTGTTTTAGTATCATGAATAAAATGACAACTGGTAAGAGTTATTATAGCCAAGGGGCCTTGAGGAATGTTTGAGATTTGACTACTCTAGGGTGGCTTAATTGGGTCAAGAGAACCTTTAAGAATAAAAGTTGGTCGACCAAAGTTGGTTTTGTATGGTTGAAAAGTGTGAAGGAGAACCTCAATAGGACAAGGCTAAGCGGCCAACCCATGCATGCTACGCTTGTGCTAGATGACCAAGGACATATGTCACAAGTATGGCTAGGCAAGAAAGGAAATACTAGGCATTTGGAGTATCAAGATAACGTCTAAAGAAGGAGACTATGTGGTCAAGCAAGGCATGTTAGGCGTGGTGTTAACCAACCAAGTCTTGCTAGGCATCTATGTTGGAAGGTTGGCCATACAAAAAAAGGATTTGGCGATCAAGTGCTCGTCTTTACACAACATGGTTTGTGGAAGACTTTTTTAATGAAGGGATAAAAGCCCTATGGCAGCGAAAGATTTTACAAGACCATTCCTCAAATTAATTTGGGATTCTTAAAATAGCAGTACATTGACAAAATTAGAATCAAAATTCTAAATAAATTCTAAGCATGATTTTAATTTATAAGATATGAGAACTTACTTTCGATAACGTCTCTGAATCTACTCAATCTTCAAATTGGGACACCACCTGTCGGAGACCTTCCTATCCTCTAGGCTGAGATTGGTTTGTGGGAACCAATTGGGATGGAAAAAAGTTGAGATATTTGAGAGAATATTTTTTTTTCTTTTGCATAGAGAAAAAAAACTCTTGATTAATTGGTTAAAGAAAACTGTTTTCTTTTAGATATTTATAACTCTCTTTCCTTCTTGGAATAGGAAAAAGAGTAGAGAGAATCATGAGATTCTTTTACTAAATCTACTAATTAATTAACAATTAATCAATTAGTTAATAATTAATTAAAT
>JBBPDI010092912.1:0-11796 GCA_037974545.1 Cucumis variabilis | reverse complement strand
TTCAGTCGCCATATGCTGTCTGTAGCTGAAGCAGTGTGGTTTCTTCTTCTTCTTCGTTAGTTGGGTGGTGGTATTGCTCTGTTTCAAATTGCAAAACGTTTACAAAGTAGGTTTTAGCCTTTAGTTATCTTTTGCAAAATTTTAAATGAGGTTTTTTAAAAAATACAATGCGAAAACTATCTAAAAGAATTTTGAAAAAAAAAAAGTCAACCAACACAGTGCAAAATACCAAAAATATCTTAGTAAACACGTGATTAATCGATCACACGTACACGACTAATCTTCTTTTCTAAACGATCATGATATATCATCGTGTAAATAGTGATCCACGATCGTGTAGATTATTTAAACGATGGTGAAAAAGCTCCAAATTTAAACAATCAGATAATAAACTCTAAATAATGCCAAAAAAGCTTCAAATATAAACGATCGTTTAGATTACACAATCGTGTAGTGCACTTTGGATGATAGAAAAAAAATCTCATATTTAAATGATCGGATAATAAACTATAATAAACTCTAAACAAATGTAATAAAGCTTCAAATATAAACCATCGTTTAACATATTTTGAATGATCATCAGATATGTATGCATGATCGTTTATCCTGATATAAACAATCGTCTTGAAAAGTTGAATAGAAGTCAAACCAAATCACGCATAATTACAAAAATATTATCCAAATCAACGCAATATAAAAAGGCGAATCCTCTTTTTTAGACTTTTTCTCTTTTTCACACTGCTTCATCTTCTTCACAGTATTTTCATCGTACATCTTCTTCTTCTTCAATTGTTCATTTTTGCCTAGATTCTTCCAAAATTCTTCTTCATCTTGTTCTTCATATTTCGTTCTCGATCTATCTTCTGAAATTACTTTTTTGACATTCCGTTTGTTGCTTAATATTTTTATTCCACAACCAAATCTATCTCCATATATCTCCATCTATCTTAATCTATCTCTGATACAAAGAGATTTGAATCATTTAATTTAATAACCACTCTTACTCTATATAACTTAACCCTAATTTTTCTTTTTGTAAATAGATGGTGAGCAAAAAGAAAACAACATCAACTAGCAAAGCAATCAAATCTAAAGAAAAGATAGAAGAAAAATTAATTTGAAAAAGAAGGAAAAGTAACAAAATAGAATGTCAGTGTCTATATGTATAGTTCTCTATCTTTGTTTATATTTGTCTAATTGCTCTATCTTTGTTAATATCTATATGAGTAGTGTTGTATATTTGTCTATCTTTGTCTATATTTTTCCATCTTTGCTCTATTTTTGTAAATATCTATCAGTATAGTGCTCTATCTTGATCTATCTTTGTTAATGCACTACTACAAATTTGGTGTTATTTTACACACACAAAATTTGATTTCTTGATGGTCATGGCAAAGAACCATCAAGAAAAATGTTTTTCTCAATAGAATATTTACCTTGATAGTCATGTACGTCAAGAAAAATTTCCTTATTTTGTTGAAGAAATACAAAAAAAACATTAAAAAATGTGGATTTTTTTCCTTGATGGGCAAAGTTTCCTTAGTTTTGTTGATGGTCTACAAACGTCAAGAAAACTGACCATCAACAAAATTATTTCTTGATGGACAATAAACATCAAGGACAATATATTAGTTGACTGACAATACCGATCAAGATAGATAGGTTTTCTTGATGAACGAGGGTCATCAAGGAATAAATTTTCTTGATTTGCAATGACCATCATTGGAAAAAAAATTAATACATTTGTTTTGGATTTCTTGATGGGTTAGAATTTTCTTGATGGGTCTAGGATTTCTTGATGGACAAAGACAAAAAAAAAAAAAAAGATCATGGGCAAGGTCCATCAAGAAAAATGATATCTTGATGGGCAAACTATTCCTATGAAGCACGAAATTCGAACTTTCGTTAATGGGCTCAAAAAACACGATATTCATCAATAATATTCTTAAAACTTTACTATTTTTTTTTCCAATTATTACTATTTATACATCAATAATACAATATTACTTTTTTGAAAGTTAACTGTTATAATTATGATTACATTGAAATAAGTAACTTTATCAAAATTAAATTAGTTATTGTGTTCAACTTTAGTGAGTTGAATTGAAAGTTTGTAATTTAGGGTTTTTAAAATTTGTAGAAATTGTAGAACATGAGATTAGCTCAATTGACACCTGTATATATCTATGGACAAGAGGTCCCGAGTTTAAATCCTCACTCTTGAATTAAAAATTTGTAGAAGCTGTCTATAAATTTAGATATCAATATTACAATTGTTAGTACAATCCTCATTCAGGAGGAAATCAATCATGAAGATGTTAGCACGAACCTAAGATGGATGTGAGAAAATAAAAAGAATTCTATTCTTTTTTTCATAAAATAAGAAAAAGTTTCTGATGACATGTTTTGACCATCAAGAAAACTAGGTTAGGCTTTCTTGATGTCTGCTTACTTGATGGGTAAAGACCATCAAGGTAGACATTTTTGACGTGTTTTGCATATCAAAGAAGGCCAAATTTGTAGTAGTGATGTCTATTTGTTAGCACTAGCTTTTGGTTTATAACATACTATTTATTATATCTTTTCCACATGCCAAACACCATCCAAATGACATAATTATGGAAGATGAATACAAAAATCTTAGAATTACTATATACTACCGTTTAGAAACATTAAATCTAATAAAATCAAGAATAAACCAAAGATGGTGCAATGAACATATGGTAGAGCAATCAGACAAATATAAAAAGTCCAATGGTACTTCTCAGAGTTAAATCTAGGAGGCAAAAAAAAGAATGATTTGAAAAATGCCTTTTCCCCTCACGATGACTTTATAACGAGAAGAGACATGGAGAGAACTTTCAAAGCACTACGCAATGAGGAAGACTCGTAGAAAGAAAAAAAAAGTTAATCTCTATATCTTAGAAGCCTTATTAATTCCCAAGCCACAACACAACCACATCAATCTCCAACATCTAGACATATTGGATCATGAAGAAGCCTTCAAATACTATCCATGGGAAAGATTATCCTACATCCTAACATATCAATTTTTCGAAAAAAGCATCATACAATGACAAGAATGTTGTATACCTCCAAGGATTTTTCCTAGTTTTAGTCTATTGGACTTTTGAGACAATACCAAAACTTTTCAATTTAAATTTTGGGTTTGGAATTCAAGGGCCAATAACCATAACATGGGAATGTTTGGAGTCAAGTGACTGGAAGACTCTAAACATGAACATTTTTTAATCTGAGGATGTAAGTACATTTACAACATGTTCTATCGTGTCTATCTAGATTGACAAAGGCAAATATATATACATATGAAAGTATGTGTAGACAAGGTCGTTACAATTAAGCACAAGTATGTTCAGAAATGAAATTTGTTGCAAAAGGGTATTTACCTAGGTTTACCTTGACAAAAGTACTTTGTATTTACCCTTACTTATTACTGTAGTTGGTGGAAGTACGGGTGTTGAACCCAAGAGAGTGGTGGCTAAGTAAGTTTCTTAAATTAAAGTTTCAAACAAATGATGTTAGTAGCAAAATGAAAAGCATTGAAAAGAGTTTGGAAGAATAAAATGGAACCAAGAATCAAAGGGTGATTTAATATGCAAAGTCAACTCACAAGAAAAAGTTAGTAAAAATTGAAACTCAATGAGAAAAATGAAGGAGTGGGCAAAGGGTGCTAACCAATTCTTAACATTGAATTAAAGATGGTTATGAAATGATTTTGCTCAATTAAAAGGGAATCTTGATCAAGATTCTTTGCAAGATCAACTTGCTTGATCTTGGAAGAATTTTGATCAAGATTTCAAGAAAAGGGACGATCTCCATAAGGATTTAGTGTTTATTTATGCAATAATAACTAAATCCTATTCTTGTTCTTTAAAGAAGATTAAAGTTTCCTTCACAAAATTGCAATCAAATAATTAATTGGAATTAATTGTGCACAACAAAATTGATGTAATTAAATTCAAAGAAATTGACAAGAACAATGGAGATTCATCAATCATTAATCAATTTTAAGATTTGATATGACACAATCAAGAATTAAAACGAGCTTTTGTATAGAAAAAGCTAATCTAATCGATCTTGCATTAATTTTCATGCCCTAAGTATCTTGCACACAAAAATGAAATCAAACTCAAAATCAAGAATTAATTGTGGAAAGTAAAAGAAAAAGAAAGACAAGATTAGGCTTTAGTTATTATTACAAGAATAAACACTAAATCCTTATGGAGATCATCCCTTTTTTTGACGTCTAGATCAAAATTCTTCCAAGATGGTCTTGCAAAGAATCTTGATCAAGAACCCCTTTTAATTGAACAAAATCATTTCATAATCATCTTTAATTCAATGATAAGAATTGATTAGTACCCTTTGCCCACTCCCTCATTTTTCTTATTGAGTTTCAATTTTTACTTACTTTTTCTTGTGAATTGACTTTGCATATTAAATCACTCTTTGATTCTTGGTTCCACTTGATTTCTCCAAACTCTTCTCAATGTTTTTTTTTTTTGCTACTAACATCATTTGTTTGAAACTTTAATTCAAGAAACTTACTTAGCCACCACTCTCTTGGGTTCGACACCCATACTTCCACCAACTACGATAATAAGTAAGGGTAAAATACAAATTACTTTTGTCAAGGTGAATCTATAACAAACTTCATTTTTTGAACATATTTGTGCTTAATTGTAACGACCTTGCCTACACATACTTTCATACATATATACATTTGCCTTCATCAAACAATGGCATCGTTGCCAGGGAATGAAGCCGTGACATGGGAGATGTGCGCACAGAGTAGACCAAAAATGACATCGTTTGGCTTTAGAGAAATCTGGAAATAAAATCATCGGGGAGGTTTAAACTCGTGACTTCGGGGATGAGCGCGCATGTGTAGGACTTGACATGTGTCATGACTTGTCCATTATTTACCATTTTTCCCCTGATGTTTAATCTGCCCATTTTTCTTTGTTTAAACTCTGATTTAGGTGATTTTCATATCGTTGGGTTCGTATCAGATTCTACTTTCATATTATACATAAAAATATCAAAATAATGAATATATATATGATATAGATTGAGAATAAGCTACATGTAAATGAATCAATATTTGCCCCACATAAATAAACAAGGATAGATTTCTATCCATGTCTATCTAGAATAGACATAGATAAAAATCTATCATTGTTTATCAATATTGCTCCTACTTTTTCACTAATCATCTAATATCATTTTACTTGTAGTTTTGTACAACGCCACTAGATTCAATAGGAGAAGAATCTAAAATTTTTTTTGAACTATCTCAAAGAGATTAAGGCATAAGAGAAAAAAGAACAAATAGAGAAACAGAAAAAATGAAGAAGAAAGAAATGGAAACAAACATAGAAATAATACAAACAAACAAAATCTTGAATGAAATAAGTGAAATCAGAATAAAATCAAGAAAAAATAGAAGCAGAACAAATTTTGTTATGATAAGACCTAAAAGAAATAAAAAAGTATGTTGACATTGGTTATGAGAAACTTGAATGTTTGGCTATGCAACAAAATAAAATCTTCCACAACAACAGAAAGAGAAAGAAAAAGGGTATTGACGAGTTGTGGAAAAAAATAAACTACCTGCTTGTAGCCTTGGCCTTCTCGAAGAAGATGAAAAAGTTAATTCAATGATCGACTATGCAACAAAATATTGCTCTACAGTTAGTGTAGTTCATTATCTACTGCTTTATTTTGTTTGAAATTGCTTAAGTTTTAAATAAACAACAATTGTGTTTTTTTTTCTATGTAGGGAACTGTGGTCCTTTAAACACAAAGTGATTTAGAAAAAATAGGAACTACAAATTTAGAAACACAAACTTGTACGTTCTTGTTGTGGTTAATGTTTAACTTCTCATGACGTGTTATTGAATACGGATCATTGCATGCAAAATGCTTTCCATTATTTTATTCATCATGCGAGTGGACATGATCATTGCATGCAAAATACTTCCAATGTCCCCACCACCTATTTCTAAGTCCTCGTTGTACAAGTTCTCTTATTGTTTGTCTAAGTGTAAGTGAAACAATAGGTTTTCCTAGATGAATCAAGGTCGAACATAGAGATTTGATATCAAAGCTTAGTTTTAGAGTTTACTTCTCAATTAGGCGTTATGACAATTAAAGTAGAAGGTTGTAAAAAGAATTATAACTACTTAAGTCTACGAGAGATGTTGTAAAGGTGACTTAATGAAGGTGGTTGATAGAAAGAAGGAGGTGTAAGTGGGGTGTGAACTAACTTATATTGAGAGAAGGGCGAGCCTTAATCGCTTAAGATCCCAGCACTCCAATAAGAAGGACGTGCACCGCCAAAAGACACAAAAGCAAGGGGGACATGAACTTGAACAACAAGATGTTAATTAATTCCCACATCTTCCATCGTTGAAATCCAAAGAGCCAATTTTAAAACCAGAAGCTGATACTTCCACCAACTGACCTACAATTGACCCACCGTGTAAAAAGCGACAGAATTTGATCACCAAGAGGGTTTTAAAAGATGAATCCCCGTCTCACTCATACCTTAATGATTACACTCCTCCTTTTTTTCCGACTAGCCAAGAGCATTGACACTCTATGTGTTGGTGGACTTTTTGGTTTTGCATTTGTATAGTGCAATCGCAATACATCACGAAGGGATTCATTACATGTAAGATGCTCACTATATCTTTTTGTATTGCGTGCTTAATTCAATGCGATAGGTCATGGGTCATGATCATGTAAAATGCCAACTATGTACCCCTTCATAGCGTAATAACTGAGCCCTTGTTGAGAAGTTTTCATACTACTTGCCCAAGTGCAAGCGAAATAGTAGGTTAATTAACTGGGTGATCTAGGGTCGAACACAGGAAATTATTTTCAAATATTAGTTCCAGGGTCTACTTATCATTTAGGTGTTATGAAAATTAAGTTAAAAGAATATATAAAAAGAACTAAAACTATTTACTTACACTTAGAGACATGCACAGGCGAATAAATTATGGCAAAATGGAAGATTGAGCTAACTAACTTGCATTAAGGAAGACAGTGAAGGAAGGTCTCATGCTATCGGGCGAATAAGCTATATGACTACTTCAATGCGATATAACTCACCTCACTATCTTATGATTAAGGTGTGCTTCTCTTAGAGTCATTAAACGCCACACTTTGTTTCCTTTCGGGATCCAAATGACTAAGACAAGTTAAGTGGTTTATATCTGGTAATACTTATTTATTCTACTTAAAATGTTTCACGTTTAAGGAAAATAACCTCTCGATGTTTATAGTCCACACTTTGTTCGCCTTTTGACATACAAATGAAGGAAGTCCTCTTGCAAGGTTGAGAAAGATCGTCCTTATGTGTGTTAGCCATATCCTTGCTACTCACCCTCTCGGGTAGTTGGCGACATACATTGACCAAGTGTAGAATGTAGCTCAGCTAACACACTAACTGGCATAAATAAATATTACTTATTGAGAACACATCATAAACCTAAACTAAATATAACACAAACAAGAATGAACAGTAGAGGCATGGATGGATTGAAAAGCATATAAAGATACATTGTATTAAAGAATGAAGTCTTTCTGCCTATGTAGAATATGACTCAATACAATGTAAAGAAATAGTAAAATGGAAAGAGGAGGAAAATGAAATACAAGTTATGGGAAACGGGGGATGAACTCTTCTTCTCTCAAACTCAGGCGAATCCTTACCACTAACTCTCTAGGTTTTGGCCCATGTAGGCTCCCTTGCCCATACATGCATGCGTTCCTTGATGAAGGAGGAGGCTTTATATAGACAACTTTTGGGCAAAAAACTTCTATTCCTCTGAGATTGTCAGCGCCAGCTTCGATCCTATGAGGTCACATCCCTCAAACTACCATTCTTGTCCTCTAGTGAGTCTTCCTCACGTGATGACATGGTTCCTCGCGTAGATATGTTAATCGCCAAATAAGTTTCCATCACATAGTTCTTGCGCGAGATGTCTTCTTTGCTTCACTAGTTTCTTCCTTTTTATTCATCCTGCATTTAAACATGAAAACCACGTAAAACAGGCATAATGTTTATGTAAAGTGTATTTCTAAATACTTATGTATTTACAACATAAGTTACGCGTTTTGATCATCTTCTTATGTGTTTTAACCTCATTATTCTAATAAAAGAGGTTATAATAACGAGTATTTATATACGTCATCAAACACTTACCACCTCCTCCACCTTTCCAAAGATCAAAGTCTCCCATCTCCCTCAATTAGCATAGTTCTCGCTTAACTGTAATTATAAAAACGCTCCACCTTCCCCCTGTAATCTAAAGTTCTAACCACTCTCCAAAGCGATTAAATCTTGTCTCATCTGTCTATTTACCACCACCTCTATCGTCAACATAGATTCTGAGTATCCCAACCTAAATGTTCCAGTAATTGCCCTGTCTGAAGGTGACACTGTGACAAAGGATGTCCAAGATGAAGGAACGCTGCATGATACTATGGCCCAAGAGTGGACTTTTCTAGACCTAAGAACTTCGTTAACTGTTTATGACCCACTCTTCTACGACATACCTGTCAGAGAAGACACAAGTGAGATGAGCTCAACAAGAACAACTTAACCTGAAGTTAGAGACCAAGTACAGAATGACGAAAGGCTTTGCATGATGTTGACGTTGTAAAGCCTATACAAGCAGCCTTTAATAATTTGTTGGAAGAGAATATGTCGTTGAAGCAGCATATCGATAACCTCAACACAACTGTAGAGGGGTTAAATGCCAAATTAAATAGGTTGGAAACCACAGTCTCTCAAAGCCGTTCTTCGTTCTCGTAAGTTTCCTCAGCACTAAAACATTTCACCAGTTTGATAGTTGCACACTCAAACCAATCGCATCAAATCGCAGGACGACATGATAGGCAATTCGCAACAGAAATGAAATATATACATGCAGTCTTTATTCAACATGTACCTCAACCTATTATCATTCCTGAGTTAATGATGCCATTCCTTCTGATCCAACTTAAATATCTTCCTCTTAGCGAGACTAGGCCTTGATCAAAGAATTAAATTTGAGGGTGAAGTGTTTAAATTTTCAACTTATTTGCCTTATCTTTTTTTTCCCTCTTTTTCACTGTATGAGTAGTTACATGGTTAGTCAATTGCATACACATCTCGTTTCCTTCATACTTATGTGTTTTATTTTTCTTGTCATTTGCTTTATTAGTGGGTTCTTTTCATGCTTTCGCTTTTTCTTGGAAGGATAACTTTCATGATGAGCCTTATGCTAAGCTAATCTACTTTGTATCTAGTAATGACAATTTTCTTAGCAAAATGAACTAAGTAAATATTTCTTGTAGTCTTTAGGCAAGTGTGCTTTACCTCAAACCTCTTTTGTAACATTTTCTAAGCTCATCTTAGCATTCACTTTTTTGTAATGGGGACCTTGTGCAACTTAAAATTTGAGGGTAGAGGCCTGAGCTAAAGCGTTTGACAAATCAAGGAACCCTTCAGATTTTGGGGTTTTACTTTTCTTTAAAAGAAATTCTTTACTTAAATAAGGAACTCCTATGTGGCCACCTCTCACAAAAGTAAATAAGAAGCATAGGCTTCTCAAAAGTTGAGAGTAAGTAAATAAATAACGATAAGAGTTATAGTTGAGAAAAGGAGCAGACTCATGGAGTACTTATGATTTTCCATTCAACACCTAATTCAAGTGTGTAAATTTGCTCAAGAAAGGTTTTATAATAAAAAGAAATTAACCAAGAATTTTTGAAACAAAGGTCATTTTGCAAGAAAGAGAAAATAAAATCTTCTGGAATTGAACAAGGGTATTTTGAGACTCAAGTTTACTGCATTTGGATTTTAGAAATATTTTCAAGTTTAAATTAGAGAAGAAAAAGAAGAAATGCTAGACTACAAGATAGAGTAAAATTGCACTCTGAAAAGTTTAGCAAGCCATCCAAGAGAAACCGTTCTTAGAATCCTGAGATGATGCTTGAGACAAGCATTATTTTAAATTTAAGGGTGTGATAACTTGTAGAAATATAAATTGTTGTAGCCTTTTATGTGAAATAAAGAGGTTTAAATGCATACAAATAGAAGAAAATGAAGGAAAAATGGGTGATGATTTGGCTAACTTGTAAATAACATGGAGTGAAAGAGCATTATCCCTATTTTACCGCATTTCAGTAACTAAATCGTAGAATTTCTAGGCAAGAGAAGTGAAGCTCGGTGATTCAATGAATAGACAAGAAGAAGCATCCAACCAAGGTGTTCAGCAGTACTAGTAGATAAACATTTTATTGGTACGGAAGTTGAAAAGGATGAAAAGGTAGCCTGTGAAGCATTGCTGCAGCTTTTCAGACCATTAAATGACGACCTCTTGTCAACATAAACTTTTGCCTATAAATAGAGCCTTTCACTTCAAAACTCGATATGATTGCTAGCCAGAAAGAAAGCTCAAACATATTCCATCCTCTTTGTCTCTAAGGTTTCTAGGTGAGATACTAGACCAAAAGAGAGAAAGAAAATTCATACCCTTCACTTTCCCCCTCAATAATAGGCACAAAGCAGAGCTAAAGAGGATGAGAAATGTCACACCCCACCCTGAGCACTTGCTTTCTCGGCCTGAGATGTAGCGTGTGAAGTCAACTGAAGTCGTTCACCTCTAGAAAAACTTCAACTGACCCTTGCTTGAAACATGAAATCTTTAATAGCGAAAGAGTTTAAACTTTAAAACAACTTAAAAACTGTAGTGCAACCTATTTGCAATATCTTTTAAAAATACTAAATAAGGTTTATAAAACATGATAGTATAAATTTTAAAGTAAAACACTATAATGCTTTAACAAAACAGTTTCTTGCTTGATTGAAGACTAAGTTGGCTTGACAAGAGTATGTTCAACACATAGAGGTTCGCAATATGTACCTGAAAAGTGGGAAAACATTTGAAAAAGGTGAGCTAAAAGCCCAGTGAGTGACAATTTTATAAAATATGCTTTTAAAATGATTTGTCTTCAAACTTTGTCTTATATAAATAAATTATGAAACATAAAATATTTAAAAATTTCTTACAATTACTATACCACATGAATCACAAGGTGAACCCTCTGACGGTTGTTATCTTGTTATATGATATTTACGAGGTAGAATCCAAGCATCAGTAGTGCCCCATCTCGTTGTAACTATAATAAGGTAGGTAACCTACAGATCTTCATCTCGAGAGATGGCAAACTAGATTTCTATCTGTAGAATCCTCGTCTCATTAATCTGTTCCAGTGATAGGAATCTAGGTTTCAAAATCATTCTTTAACTTAAATATTTTGAAAACTTTATCAAGAAATACATGCTTGTCAAAATATTTCTAACACATACTTTCGAAATACTTTATAAATCAGTATACTCAAATATTCATATATCAAAGCACGCTTAAAACATTTGATAATAATTCATATTTAGAACTCATTTTGTCACTCAGTATACTTGAACTGGTCTTTAGTTAGATGTCTCCTTCAAAGTCTCGTTGTTCTAAAAATTTCACATTTATTCCTTATTTAGTCCCTTGAACATGAAAAAATCCAAAATTTCCTTAAAGTTCCCAAAAAATATCAAAACTGCCTAATACAGCCTAAAAATAGCCTAACTATGCTCACTGACATGATAGATGGGGTTTTACAATAAGGTTAATTCAGCGCCAGTTTTGGGTCAGTTCCCAGGTAGGAGGTGTTCCGTAAACCGTCAACTTAAGTACCCCCAGCCTTAGACAGAACTTTACCGGTGGA
>JBBPDI010092889.1:0-11798 GCA_037974545.1 Cucumis variabilis | reverse complement strand
ACATTTAATGAATTTATATTATATTCGAAAGTAGTGAAGCAATAGCGAAAGCAACATCTTGGACAATTTGATTATTTATCAAAAATCATAAATCTTGGATTATTTCAACCAAATAACATAAATCATCGACATTACTCAAATTATACCAAATATGCATGTAATGAGTTTATATTATACTTGAAAATAGCAAACTAATATTGGAAGCTATTTCTTGGATTATTTGATTTTTTTTCAAAATACATAAATCTTGAATTTTCAAAATAATGTAAAAAAAATACAGTTCATTATTATTTTCAAATATTTCATTAATAAATTTTATAACACACTAAATATTTGATTGTTATAATATATCCACTTTCATTTATCTACAACAAATAAGGTTGTTTTTTAAATTTCTCAAATAAATAAGGCCAGTAAATCGTCAAACGCCATATTTCTTAGATAAAATTCAAACTTTTAGCAAAGTTTTTATCTTTCCCATTCTTATAGTTGAAGCTTCTGTCTTCTTTTTCATTTTTTTTTATATGTGTTTTATCTTAAAGTCATTCAATTACAATGTATTATATATATATGGGATCCATGTAAGTATAACTACTTTGTGAGTTACGCTGTTGTAGTTTATTAGTATTAAATTTAACCCTATTTTGTTTGCAATTAAATTCTTATATGTTTTGATAATCGAAATTTGATGACTTGTGTTCTCATTTAGGAACAAAATTCATTTGGTGTTATATGTAATCATAATTACCTTACAGTATATGTCCACTATGAAAATTGTTGTTAAATATTTCACATACACTGTATTTCTTTATATATAGTGGAACATTCAAAATGACTTACAATTTAAATATATTACAATACATTATCATTATTTTGAATACTTTAAAAGATGCTAGTGAATACTTAGGTAACCTCACAATTCACTATTTAAAGATATGTTAACTGGTATTTTCTAAATTCAACAAATTTGAGTTACGCTAGTGTTGTTTATTGGTACTAAGTTCAACTTTGTTTAATCATGTTTATTGGTTTCCATAATCAAAATTTGATGACTTATGTTATCACATTTAGTGACAAGATTTATTTTATGTGATATGCAACCATAGATATATTACAATGTATTTACTCTATGAGAACTTTTGTATTCAAGTATGCTATTTTTTCGCATACAGTGTATTTCGTTATGTACATGGGTACCATAGCAATGACTTGCAATTAAAGTCTGTTAGAATACATAAACATTATTTGAATACCTTGTAAGATGCTAATAAATGCTTAGACATACTCACAATTCACTCTCTGTATATATATGATATCTACGCTTTTCTAACAATCAATTTTTCAGAAATCTAGATTTTTTACTATATAGACAAATGTTGAAGTTCACTATCTTATATAATAAGAAGTCAATTTCATAAAACTATATCATTCAATTATATAAAGATTCAAAGTTCTGATAATTCTAAAAGGAAACTAAATTGAAAATTCAAAATATCCTAAAGATATCTAGTCTGAGATGTTCAAATCACAAGTAACTAGAAATCTAATGAAAGCAAGTCAATGAAGAATGTTGATAGGATTTTCAACTGGAGAACGTTGAATGGCAGTTGAACGTTGAATGACAGGGAAGGCCTTTGGTGTTTCAACAACAGTGAAGGCCTCTGATCCACGACGATGAAGGCTGGTGTTTCAATGTTGAACAAATTAAGCGTGAAGGTTGAACGACGATGATGGCTAATAACTTGTAGAAATACAAATTATTATGGCCTTTTAGGTAGAATAATGGGACCAAAAAGTGTAGCAAGTGTATGCCAAAACGTGTAGTTTAAGTTGTAAATACATAATTATTTATAAATACACTCTACATAAGCATGATGCCTACTTTACCCCATCTTTAGTTTCTAAACGCAGGATTACTAACAAAAGAATAAGCTAGCAATTACAGAGGAACTCACACAAAGAAAGGCAAGAAGACCAAATCACCACTCGAGAAGAGGTTTGCTAGAAGACAAAAGTGACAGATGGAGTGATGTGACTTAATGAAAAGGACAACTTTTGGCGTTGACATGGTTAGAAAGATAGATTTTCTGCTGAAATATGCCTATATAAAGAGCTCCATCACCAGCAACTAAAGAACGTCCATACGTCTGAATGGGTCGACCAGACGCCTAAATAGACAACTACCCCCTCGTTTGAAGAGGTGGGTAGAAATTTAGAGAGTTGATGGCAACGATTAGCCTTACCATCATCTGTAAAGGACATCTTCATCTTCTCCAGTTAGTCTGTGGAGTGAAAGCCTATAATCTAAGTGAAGAAGACGTTCAAATGCATACTTGATAAGAAGCTTTACTTATAATTTTTATCGTGTTAGCTGAGCTATTTTCATCCCTTGGTCAATGTCTGTTGCCAACTACTTGAGAGGGTAATTAGCAAGGACTTGGCTAACACGCGTAAGAAAGAGTTTTCTTGCCTTATCGAGATGACTTCCATCATTTGTATCTCGAAAGGTGAACAAGTGTGGACAACATGGGCCGAGAGGTTGCTGTCCTTAAACGCAAAGCTCTATAAGTAATATAAGTAAATCTTCTAAATATATCTTATTTAACTAGGCTTAGTCATTTGCATCCCAAAAGAAGATCAAGTGTGGCGTTCAATAACTCTGAGAGGAGCATGTCTTAATCATAAGCTAGTTTAGTGAGTTATATCACAGTGAGGTGGTCATATAGCTTTTTCGCCTAATTACATTAAACCTTCCTTCATCCTTTCCTTAATACAAGTTAGTTCACGCTCCATTTGCACCTGTTTCTTTCTATCAACCTCCCTCATTAAGTCACCTTTATTAAGGGTGTAAAAACCTGAACCAAACCAAACCGATTCGGTTCAGTTTGGGTTGGATCAGGCTTCAAATGTATTATTACCGAATCGAACCAAATTGAATTGGGTCGATTCGGTTCGGTTTGGTTCAAATAAAGTAAAGTTAGGTTAAACTTTAAAGTAAAGTTCGATTCCTCAAACACGCCGTGGGTTTCTTCTTTGTTCTCCGCCATTTTCTTCGTCGTTCGTCGTTCGTTGTGGGTTTCTTTGCCGTTTGCCGTGGGTTTCTTCACCTTTTGTCGTGGGTTTCTTCGTCTTTCGCTTGGGTTTATTCCATCTTCCATCTAGGTTTGTTCGTCTTTCACCATTCCTTCATCGTGGGTTTCTCCATTCTCCGTTTTCCGTTCGTCGCCATTCGTCGTTCTCTGTGGGTTCAGGTCAGCCATCTCGATTCTCATTGGGTTAGTAAATATTGGTTGATTGATTTTTTGTTTTGAAAATGTTATCATTATATTTTTGGCATTTGGTTAGCAATCTGTTTGCTAAATACATAACATAAACAAAATTTTTGCTAAATGACATTTCTCTAAATTCCAAGTCTGTAATAGAAGGAAAGAACAGAGAGAAAGAGGAGAGGTAAGGGATTTGATTAGAATGAATGATGGTAAGAAAAATGGGAATAATAAATGCAAAGTAGGATAGTGGTGGTGGGTGTTCAAAGATGTTAACTAACTCAACCTCATAGTCTGCCATTGCCAAGCTGTAATGGTATTTAAATCTTGGACCCCTCTTGCTCCTCTTCTTTATCACACTTTCCATTTTTTTATTCCTTGTGGAGTCAATTTCTCTTTCTTTCTTTCTTTTCCAATTTTCTAAGAAAAAACTTCCTTATTTTGTTCTGTTCTTTCACCATAGGGGTTACGATGACATTCTATTTACTTTCCATTGAAAAAAAAACCTGACCCAGCCGATCCATGTTGACCCGACCCAAAGTCGTGTTGGGTCGGGTCGGGTCATAAACAAAAGCGACCCGTGTATTTCGGGTTGGGTCGGGTTTGAAGAAAAACCGACCTGACCCAACCCAATTACACCCCTAACCTTTACAATATCTATAGTAAACTTAAGTAGTTATAATTCTTTTACATTGTTTTACTCTATTTGTCATAACGCCTAAGTGAGAAGTAGATCTTAGAACTAAGCTTTGATATCAATTTCCTGTATTTGATCCTGGTTCATCCAGAAAAACCTATTATTTTGCTTACGCTTGGGAAGCAATAGAAAAACTTATACAATGAGAGAACTTGGAAATAGGTAGTAGGGACATTGGAAGCATTTTGCGTGTAATGATCCGTAATCAATGACATGTCATGAGAATTTAAATATTAACCCCAATAAGGTTACACCACAAACCTAACATACAAACTATAGCAAGATCGTACAATTTTGGTTTGACTAAATAAGTCTGTGTGTCTTAATTTAAGGCAAGTTTTTTAGAATATTGTTCTCAAGATAACACAACTTATTCTACCTTAAGTTCCATGAAACACAATCCTAATTTTAAAAACATCATGTTCAACAAGCTATATATTTTAGGCGAGAGTTTCAAAGATAACAAGTAACGACTAATGGAGATCGATTGAAGTGGTCCACGCGAAACGATTTTGGATGGGGAAAAATTTGGATTCTTGATCTTTGATTCTTGATCTTTGATTTTTTTATTCAATCTTTGTAAGAAATTTTTCTTAAGTATATCAATTAGTGCAAGATTAATTGAATTACTTGTTTCTACACAAAAATTCTCTTGATTCTTGATTGTATCTCTTCCATTCCTGAAATTGTTTGATGCCTTATGAATTTTAATTGTTCTTAAGTAAATTCTTGGAAATTAAATGCATTCTTTTTTAGTGCACAAATTAATTCCCATTTAATTCCTTGGTTGCAATATTATAAATGATCTTGTAATCTTCTTTAAAGAACAATTAGAGGTTTAGTTAAGATTGCAAGAATTAAACTAATCCCCCATGAAATTCATCTCTTTTCTTGAATTTTGATTCAAAATTTCTCCAAGATCATGAAATTTGATTTTGTGAGAAATCTTGAATAAAAAAATCCTCTCTTAATTAAGCACGATTCAATTTCCTTTACTTTCTTTGATTCAATGATAAGGTTAGATCAATGCCTAAGCTCATTCCTCATTTCTCTTCTTGGAATTCAATCTTTAATATCTCTTTTTGTGAATTGTATTGCAAACTAAATTCCCCTTCTCATTCTCGCTTGTAATTTCCCCAAAATTGTTTTCAATGCTTTTCTTTTCTTTTTGTTACTAATCTCATTCTTTTCAAGCATTACATTCAAGAAAACATCTATCCTACACTCTATTGGGTTTAACACCTGTGCTTGCACCTATCTACGATAAAAGTCAAGGGTAAACTACAAATAATATTTTGTCAAGGCGATTTAGGTAAATATCCTTCGCAACCACTTTAATTTCCCAACATAAATGCGTTGATAACGACCTTGCCTATATATTTTGCATATCAATTCCAATCTTGTCATTCATCGAGTGGTTATATTTTTACTATAAGAAATCTTCCATATGAACTAATCAACTTTTACTTGCATAGAACTCTTATCGTGAACTTAAACTCCAAGGCTTTCTCACAGACTTCTTCGCGAAACACTTGGTTCTTCTCGTGAAGACCACCCAAAACTCCTATTTTAACACTCAACTTTCACTTCTTAACTTACGTGAAGACTTTTTCTCTTCTTATCGCACAACTTCTTTCAGAAACTACCCATTTAATCGTAGAAATGTATACTTAACCATAAAGGATTTTATCGCTTAATCCTTTTTGCAGATTTAATCAAATGCCAACTTCTTAATACTTAGCCAAGTTTTACTTTCTTACTCAAATTAGAAATGGACCTCACAGATTGTTCCATTCAAAAAGTGATTGTGCATAAGGTTTGTACAAATCTTGGAGTTAATATAAGTAGTTATTAGAAAGTTGGAGGGTAAAAGAACACATAGTAAAGATATCAATGTTGGAATTAATGTTTTAAAATTCGTAGTTTGTAAATTACATTCAATAATGTGTTTATTGAATTATTTCTTAGTGAAATAGAATACTATAATCTTGAATCCAATAAACTAAGGTTCTGAGGCTATGTTGTAGACTTGAACTTTACGTAGAGACATAAATGTCGATCAAGTTTGAGTTCATAGCCTAAATATTCTATAGTATATGAATAAGGTTGGACACCTTATTATGGTAACACTATGGATGTGACCTACTTTGTAGTTAGTACAAACGATGTAATTCTGAATCGTTCATGTAGGGACATGAAAGTAGGGGCATCCTATATAAAAAGTTTGCATAAGATCGGACGATTAAATAGCCACTTTTACGTTATAGCATCGTTGACTCTTAAAATTGACTATTTCTTTTAATTTGATGACCTAGGTAACTTAACGTTAATCTTGAGCTAACTATGAATCTCTGTTCACACGAGATTATCCTTAGATCTGTAGAGGTGAGGTACCTCATCAGCGCTGGCCGAATATGCCTTCCATTTCAAGGGTAAGATTGGATGGATATTTGGGGACATAAGGTGCAAGATGAAATTCACTTCTGACCTTATTAGAGTTAGTAGATAGGTTGTTCCTTTATACATTGTATCTAGGTCTTGAACAAAGAGTTTCACCCTCTCGTTGGCCCGAGAGGGATTCAATTTATAGGTTGGACCTTAAACTAGTTGTTCATTAGAGGATTAGTGGTACTTAAGGAACAAGAAGTCATCTCAAGGGTAAAATGGTAAATCGACCCAATTGAGTTTATGAAGAACTTGTGAAGGGTTAACTTACTATCATGGTCATATCATGTGGACATAAATATATTTATAGTGAGGATAGTGCAACTATAGGACTTTAGTAGAATGACCCATCAGTTAACAAATGTTGATTAGTTTGGTTTAAAAGAGTTTAGCAAATTAATCTCGGATTGTTGGAGCTCATGATCTATAGATCTATAGGTCCATTAGGTCCCTCTACTAGCTCATGACAGTAATAAAATTTAAAACACGATTATTGGCAAATTCAAAATAATTTGAATTAATTTCGTTAGAAATATTTGATATTATCAACGAGTTTTTGAGAAATAAAAGATATTTAAATAAGATTTAAATATTGAAAATTTTGAATATAGATTTGAAATAATTCAATTGGATTGTAATAAAATAATTAAAAATTGATTGTTAGAAAATCATTTTAAAAATTTAAAATTTCTTGAAATTTAAAAATTATATTTGAAATTGAATTTTGTTTCTTCATTGCCTCACCTCTTAGACTTTTTCAAGATTCTTTTCATATTTTACTTATATATAGATTGAAGACGTTGTTCAATAATAGGTGGAAAAATTATGGTGAAGAAACGAAGAGAATTTTGAAGTTTTATTTTGGAAAATTTTCATTCTCATTTTTTTCAAAGCTTATAAAATCGATCACCGATTCGATCTCACAATCGCATTCTTGTTGGAATTTATGTCCTAAAACTCGTAGTTTGTAGTCATATTCTATTCAATAAAGTTGTTATTGATATTATAATCTTAAAGCCAATAAACTAAGTATCCAAGGCTATTATTGAGTAAACTTTAACTTTATGTACAGACATAAACGTGGATCAACTTCAAGTATAAGCCTAAATAGTCTATAGTAGATGAATACGATTGAGCCCCTTATTCTAGGGGCACTATGGATGCAGCCCGCTTTGTAGTTAGTACAAACGATGTGATCCTGAATTGTTCATGTTGAGACATGAAAATGAGAGCATCCTATGTAAAGAGTTTACATAAGACTGGAACCATGAAATAGTCACTTTTATGTTATAACACCATTGACTTTAATAAAACCGACTATTTCGTTTATAGATATTCAATGTAACTTAATATTAATCTTGAGCTAACTATTTCGTTTATAGATATTCAATGTAACTTAATATTAATCTTGAGCTAACTATTAACTTCTGTTCACATGGAATTATCCTCTGATCTGCATAGGTGAGGGCATCTCAATGACACAAGCCTAATAAGCCTCCCATTTCAAGGGTAAGACCAGATGGATAGCTAGGGACATAAGGTGCAAGACATAATTCACTCCTACTCGTTTTAGGGATAGTAGATAGGTTGTTCACTTAAGAACTAAATCCAAGTCTTGAACAAAGGCCCCATTCTCTCATTGGCCTGAGAGGGATTCGATTTATACGTTGGATCTTAAACCAATTGTTCAATAGTGGATCAATGAGACTTAAGGAGCAAGATGTAGTCTTGGGGGTAAATCGATACTTTTATCAATGAGGTTACGAACAACCTGCAAAAGATTAACTTACAATTTATGGTTATATCACATGAACACAAATAAATCTATAATAAGGGGAGTGTAACTACGAGATTTTAGTGGAATGACTCGTTAGTTAATGAAGGTTTATTAACTCGGTCTAAAGAGTTTAGATAGTTAATCTTGGATCGTTGGAGCCCATGATCTATAGTTCCATTAGGTTCCCCCGCTAGCTCACAAGGAATCAACGTAGAACAGTATGACAACACATCTCATGGTCTTTTCCATTGGATCACACCTTAAGATTCTTATAATGCGCCTGCTTGTCTGCCTTGGAGCGATGTTTCCTTAGGAGGGCTATATTATAGAATTCGAAACACCATAAACTCCATATATGGATAGGGTCTCTTAGACTCGATTTTCATATTGACTTTCCACTTTCAAGAGCATAATGATTCTTATCTCTAAGATTCGAAAATGGTGGGTTACACATACAAGGATTACTAAGGAGTTAGTAAATTCTCGACTAAAGTAGTGATAACTAAAGTGCTATTGGAATATGAGATATTCAGGAGTTAGCTTTTTTTTCAAGATTGTCTTGGTTCAAAGGAGGAGTAATCGACTACCCCTCGATAGAGGTTATTCTAAAAATTTGAAATATCATTGCAAAACTCTATAATGATGGGTACATTATTAATATTTTCTAAACTAAATTGGCTTCTCTAGTGATTATAGTTTTTTACTTAATAGAGTGTGTTTTATTTTTCAGCATGAATAACTCAATAGTACAACTTTTAGCCTCTAAAAAACTTAACGACGATAATTAAGCGACTTGAAAATCAAACCTGAATATAATACTTGTCATAGATGATTTAAGGTTTGTCTTAATTAAGGAACGTCCTCAAGCCCCAACTTTAAATGCTAACCAAAATGTTTGAGAATCATATCATCGATGGATTAAGGCCAATGACAAGGATGTGTCTATATTCTTGCCAGCATGTTTGATGTTTTGGCAAAGAAGCATGAATCCTTAGCCATGATTAAAGAAATTATGAATTCATTAAGGGAGATGTTTGGACAACCGTTACTCTAAGACACAAAGCAACTAAGCATATTTACACCAAGAAAATGAAGGAAAGGACCTTTGTTATAGAACATGTCCTAGACATAATGATGCACTTCAATAATGTTGAAGTAAATGGTGGTCCCATCGTGAAGCAAATCCAGTGAGCTTTATTTTACAATCTCTTTCGAAGAGTTTTGTACCCTTTTAGATGAACGCGTCTCTGAATAAAATAGAGTTCACTTTGCCTACCCTTGTAACTGAGCTTGAACAATTCTAAAACCTTACCATGGAAAAAGGGAATGAAGTGGAAGCAAATGTTGCTACCGCATAGAAAGAGTTAGTGGAAAGATCGTCCTCTAAGACTGGAGTTGGACCTTCACAAACGAAGAAGAAAGGAAATGGGAAGACTCCAAAGAAAAGTAAGGGAAAGAAAGTTGTTAAAGGTAAATGTTACCACTACAACCATAATGGGCATTGGCTGAGAAATTGCCCAAAGTACATTGCTAAGAAGAAAGCTGAAAAGGAAGCACAGGTAAATATGATTTACTGGCTGTTGAAACATGCTTATTGGAATATGATACTTCAACCGAAATACAAGATTCAGGCGTTGTAGCGTATATAAACACTCATTATTATACTCTCTTTTATTAGAATAATGAGGTTAAAACACATATGAAAAGGATCAAAGAGTGTGACTCGTGTTATAAATTCATAAATACTTAGAAATACAGCTTACATAAGCATCGTGCCCATTTTACATGATTAACATGTCTAAACGCAAGATAAAAGAGAAAAGAAGAAAGGAGAAAATCACATAGAACATCTCGCGTAGAGGCTATGTAATGGAAACTCGTTTGGAGATTAACAAATAGGGCAAGGAAACATGTCATCACACGAGGAAAGCTCACTAGAAGACAAGAATGGTAGTTGGAATAACTTGACTTTACAATGCGAGTGTCAGTGCTGACACGCTCAGAGGAACAGAAGTTTCCCGTCCAAAAGATGCCTATAGAAGCACTTCATCTTCACCAAGAAAAGAGAGCGCCTAAATGGGTCCAAGGCATGAATAGGCCATTTGAAGCTTAAAGTTCAAGCAAGAGAAGAATCATTCTCCTATTTTCCCCTAACTTGTAGTAATTTTTTCACTATTCTTTCTCTCCATCTTTACACTTCATTATAATATATGTTGTTCATATTATACAGTGGCCAACGGCATATATTCATTGTACATATATTGCATGTTTGCACCTTTTCAATCCATCATTTCTTGACTTAGTTGAGCTATATTCATCACTTGGCCATTGTCAGTCGCCAACTACCTGAGAGGGTAAGTAGCAAGGATAGGGCTAATGCGCACAAGGAGGAGTTTGACAACAAACTTCACCTTAGCGAGGTAACTTCCAACATTTATATCTCAAAAGGTGAACAAGTGCAGACTTTAAGCGTTGAGAGGTTGCTGTCTTTAAACGAGAAGTCCTATAAGTATCCTAAGCCATGTCTTCTAGATATAGCTAGCCTAATCAAGCATAGTCATTTCCATCCTGAAAGACGAGCAAGTGTGACGTTCGAACATTTCGAGAGAAGGTTGTCTTAATCATGCGTTGATTATGTAGTGATCTCGCATTAAGACTCTCGCATTACTCCCTCATCTAATAATGCGTATACCTTCCTTTAACTTTTTCTCGCATGCAAATTAGTTTGCTCAATCTTCCATCTATCCATAATTTATTCTCTATGCATGAGTCTCTAGGTGTTAATGAGTAGTTTTAATTCTTTTTGTATTCTTTCTACTTAATTTTTATAACGCCTAAACGATAGTGGACTAGAGATGTTTGCAGTTTGGTTTGAAGCTAAAACCACATCGAACCGAAAAATAAAAAAAAATCTAATTAAAACCAAACCGAACTGCTCAATTGTGTCAAATCAAATGGAAATCGAACCACTTATGCATGAATAAAACCGAATCAAAACCAAACCGCTTATGCATATAAATATTGATTCTACAAAGTTTCAAACATATATTAAATTAATTCCTATAAAGTTAAAAATAGAGACATAGAAGTTTCAAATAATATTGAAGTTTTAAAGTCAATCAAAAATAATTCCTACAACATATAAGTATCAAAGTCTACCTAACATAAATAAAAGTCCTACGGTCATACAAACTTCTTCAAGACAACTTCTCTTTTACGTTCTTCTCCTTCTTGTTCCTCTCCTTGCTTTTTGCCTCTATACCCGCTTTATAGTCTAAAAAAAAACTTATTACTGACATAGTAATGACATAATCAATATATTTTAATTTTGAAGTATGCAAATTAATTAGAAATAATGCTCTACAAATACGAATCTTCTTTAACCGTTGCAATGTCCTCCAAGTATTTTTTAAGATCAATAGATTCGATATTAATTGCTTTTGAACATAGCCAATTTTATGCACATACGAGTGCCTCAACTGTGGTTGGAGCTAAAGTGGAACGAAACGGATCAATCACTTTGCCACTAGTACTGGATGCAGACTCAGAAGCAACTGTGGATACCAGAATTGCTAAAATATCTCTTGCGATTTGACTAAGAACCTTATATCTT
>JBBPDI010092882.1:0-11799 GCA_037974545.1 Cucumis variabilis | reverse complement strand
TTTCTCCATGTTTTCCTTCTTCAAATCGTCCATCTCCCTCTCTCATTCTTTATATCGTAAATTTTCATGAAAAAAAAACCAAACCTATCCTAAAAAATACTGAAAGGAATAAGACGAGAAATCAATGAACATCCATAAAGAAATAGGAATTTCTTAGAAAGAGAAAGTTCGGTTAGAAATGAAGCATCAAAATTCAAAGAACGACGAATTTGAGCACTCTGTTCCAATGCGGTGGCGCGAACCTTTTACGACGCTGCGTCTTGGAAACCTTTTGCGATGCCGTATTGTGGAAACCTATCGCGACGCCGCGTCGTGATAGGTTCGAAAGAATCCCCGACGTTGACATGATCTACATCGGGGAAGAATCCCCAACGTGCCTATCCCGATATACTTACTGACATCATTTGCAACGTTGCAATAAACTTCCCCGACGTTGTTTGAGGTTTTCACTACGTTTTGCTACGTCAGTGAAGGTCACTTTTCTTGTAGTGTAAATCGAGTGATCTTGCACAAGTAAGTTGTGAGAAATTGATTGCTGAAGCTGACCTATTTATAGAGTCCTTGCATGCGATTAAGGTGACACTTAATCTTGACTATACTCACCTCCTAAGCTCTTGTTAACACCTTAACAACTCCTCCACATCCTCTTTGGCCACCAAAACGCATGATGACATGGGTTAGACAACTGGACTTACTTTTAGTTGAATGCCCTCATCATGCCACATATTTGTCCTACTCAGATGGCTAAGCTCCTTGTCTTCTCACATCAAGCCTTGGTTGTATAGCCTCTCCTCGCCTAGCCTTCCTTGCCTAGCTAACCTTCCACACTTGGCTGCAAGCATTCTTCGTGTGATACCCTTCCTCGCCTAGCTAACCTTTCATACTTGGCCGCAAGCCTTTTTCGCGTGACACCCTTCCTTCATCCAACTAACCTCTAAACACTTCCTTGCGTAGCCATGAACCTTCCTCGCCTACAAGCCTTTTTTTGCCGCCCATACAACCTCTAAACACCTTATGACCTAATTTTGACGAAACTCCTTTGAAAGTTTTCTATGTTCAAGATATTCTATGATGAGTTGACACCAATCTTCTTCATCAATCAAATGGGATGTGGTCACGTTCACTTCTAGGCATTCAGACACAATTAGAGGTATAATCCATCATTGACAAAGTGGTGTATTTAGAGTTACATCATCCGACATCGTCAAGACAATGGCTAAATTTGCCAATGCGTCTGCCCTATTATTTTTTGCTCTAAGAACATGTTTTAGCGTACGCTATCGAAACTTTCCATCAATTGTCCAGCATAAGTGAAGTATGACTTCAAGTCTTCATGTATCACATCATACTGAAGCGAGCGTTGATTGATTATCAACTTTGAATCACCATAAATTTCTATGAATGATACTCCAATTTTCTAAGCCATT
This sequence comes from Cucumis variabilis, assembly GCA_037974545.1. Taxonomy (NCBI): domain Eukaryota; kingdom Viridiplantae; phylum Streptophyta; class Magnoliopsida; order Cucurbitales; family Cucurbitaceae; genus Cucumis; species Cucumis variabilis. The sequence continues at coordinate 10,372 of JBBPDI010092882.1, read as the reverse complement.
TAAAGGCCAATTATCAAAGTTTGATATTTAACCACATTGTTCGATCATAGTTTAGCAAGCGCAAAGCTATAAGGCAATATAGGTTTCTCAGAAGAAATGAGAACGATGGTTGCCCCTGCACCACTTCTTCACGCTGCACCATCAAAATACGTAGTCCAAGGTTCCATAACTTTCGTGAAGAAAACTTCACCGTCTAGAAAGTCTTCACAGAACTTCCAATCCGACGAAATTAGGTGGTTAGCTAAAAAGTCTACCAGCGCTTGTCCTTTTATTGGCTTTTATGAAATTCAGACAATGTCATATTGCTGGAGTAGAGAACTGCTCATTTGGCTAAGCGTCCAGAGGTGATTGACTTGGACATAACATACTTTAGATGGTTTGCCTTTGGCACTAGATGAACCGTGAAGGCTTGCATATAATGCCTGAACTTATCGATGGCAAAAAAAAGTACAAGACACATTTTTTCGATAGGAGAATAGTTAACTTTTGTCCCAACGAAGAATTTGTTTAGATAGTAGAGAGCATGTTCCTTTTCCTTCTCCTCCTATTGTGCCAACAATGCCCCTAGAGACCTTTCTTGTGCAACAATGTACAATATCAACGACTTGCTAGGTACTAGAGCTCTAAGAACCTAGAGACTAAGTAAGTGTTTCTTTATGCTATCAAAGACATTCTGACAAGTCTCATCCCACAAATTTTTTTCTTTTTTCTCATTAATTTTTGAAAAGGTTGGCACCGACCAGCTGGATTGAAAATGAACCTTCAAATGTAAGACAATCGTCCTTGAAGACTTCTTAGGGCATGCAAACTCTTTGGTCCTAGCATCTTCTGAATGACATTAATCTTGGACTAGTCTATTTCGATCCTTTGATATCTTACAATAAAGCCAAGAAACTTTCTTGAATCACACTAAACACATATTTGAAAGGGTTCATTCTCATCTGATATTTTTATAAGCAGTCGAACACAACTTTTAGATCCTTCAAATGGTTTTGTCGTCTCTTGGATTTGACCACAAGGTCATCAACATAGCATTCGACATGCTTATGCAATATATCATCAAACACTTTCTACATAGTGTGCTGATAAGTAGGACCAACATTTTTCAATCCGAAGGGTATCTCATCGTAACAATATATTCCCTTTAGAGTCCTGAAGTCTGTCATTTCTTCATCTGAGAGGTCTATTCCTATTTACTTATATCCAGATGACCCATCCATGAAGGACAATGTCTCGTGTCTAGTACTTGCATTAACCATGATTTCTGTGATGGACAAAGAAAAATCATCTTTAGGGCATACATTATTCAGGTCATGAAAGTCTATACAAACGCGAAGCTGCCCGTTCTTTTTTCTCACAGAGATAATGTTTGCTATCCAAGTTGGATATTTGACCTCACGAATGAATCCTGCTTCCATTAACTTGTTGACTTCAACCTTGATTTGGAGCATAAGCTCAGATAAAAAATCTTGTTGTGCTTGTTTAATCGATCGATATCCTGATTTAATTGAGAGATGTTGGACTGATACTTTAGGATTAAGTCCTGGCATCTCCTTGTACGACCAAGCAAAGATATCCCTGTACTTGGTAAGCAAACTCATGTACTTATCCTTTTCTTCACTAGAAAGAGATGCACTGATGGAAGTTGGGCATGGTTCCTCTATTGTACCAAGGTTCACCTCTTTTAGCTCATCTACGGTAGATTGACTACCATCCTCTAAACTCTGTGGGACATCTTCCACGTCTTCTTCAAGAGTTTTAATCTCCGATTCCTCAATAATGGTTATGTCATGGCATGAGGTTTCACCTTCTCCTTGTTCTGGGATTTTCTTTTCAAGATTAATTAGTATAACATTATGCCTTTTCACCTTCAATGAACCTTAACTTGTATTGAGAGTAACAAAGGTTTTTCTTTTCATAAAAGAAGGAACATTGCTATGAATTTCTTCCCCTCCCATTGCCTCACAAGGAAACTCTTTACCATGACAATTCTCGACGTCTGCATGCTTAATTTGGCGCTAAACTGACATGCGAGATCTTGGTTCCCTCTTCTTTGTATCTATGCTGTAACCAGTGTTGACATGTGAGCTTTCATCCTCAAGATGATTAAAATTTGGAGCACAAGGTGATTGTACATTTTTTTAAAACCATGCTTAGCCTTTCAAAGGCTGATGGTCTTCTAGAGGTCGTTCAAGGCTCAACACTGACCTGTAACTTTTTCTTTCTGCCTTTGTCTTGCTTAGTCTTTCAAATACTGGAGCACCTAAAACAAGTGATCTAATTCGATCAAAGGCTGAGGTTCTCTGATTACCGCCTATTTTTTCTTCCGTACTATCAACCTCCTCTATAGTTATATGATTAATGCCAACCACTTTTTCCTTCCCATTTCTAGTTATATGGATTGACTCTGACGACTTGTATCCAAGTCCTTTTCTTGACATAGGTATAACACGTCCTTCCCGTAAAAGCTTTTTTTAAGTTGAGGAGAGCTTAGGTCGATCATGAATTTTCAAGCTTTTAAACTCGACGTGAGCTGTGAAATCATAACCTGCTTTTGTCATCAATTTGTAAGTCTTGGGGTCAAATCCATCTTTTGTTCGCGTTTGGGACAAGTTTGCTTCCATTAGGGTATATCTTTATCTTATGTTTTGTTATCTTAGTTAGTGGTGTAGTGAAGCTTTCTTTTAAGACTTCGATATCACCAACCTTTAAGCCTTTTGGAGACTCCACGAATGGTGACTCACATTTCTTGTGCCTCGGCAGAGGGACATAGCATAAAATTAGTGGGTTTGAAACCTTTTCATCCTTCAAGATCATACTCTTTGTGCTGCCAGTGTATGCTTCACCCTTTCCAGAGTTAAAGGTTCTTGTACTTTCGTGTGGTTTTCTGCTTGCAAGTGATTTCAGCTGTGAATTATCTTTTCTTTTTATAAAGGAAATTTCTGTAGGCAAAGCTTCTTGGATATTATCATTCTTCAAATAAAACTTTACATCTGTGAAGTGAGATTCAACCTTTGAGAATGAGTTAGAGTTGACTTCAACTTTCTTTGCACCGTGTTGATAAATTTTGAACCACTGATGCAATATCTAAGGTACGATGCGTATCGGTTGAAAAGATGTTGTACTCCTTTAATATTCTTTTTGTTACACTCTTGTAATTCTTGTCTACATATACTTAATACATTAGTATCACATTTCACATATTGCTATTGATAATTTATTTGTAAGTCATCATCATAAATATTATACGCTATATTTGAGATAATGGACACACATATGTATATTATATCTCGAACAATTCATTATAGTGCTTTGGTAAGAAGACTTTAAATATTAGGAGTCGTTGTAGTTATGTTTTAGTTTTATTTTAGTGATGTAACTATTTCATTAATGATTAGTTAAGTTTTTGTATTTTTCTATTATTTTTATCTATTAATTTGATAAAGTGTGTATTCGCTTGGGACTAAAGAGAAATATATATAAGAGAGAAGAGTGTGTGGCGTGCGTGTGTGAAAGAATGCTTATATATTTAAAGATTTGTGATTTAGTTTTCGAGAGCCTGTAGAGTCTTCTAACTATTAGAAGATTAATTCTCACCATGTTTTCTTGAGTTTTAAATTTCTTTGCTCTTGAAATAAAATGGAAAATTGTATCAGATGACAAAAACATTTTAAAAAAACTGTGCATTGTTGGAATTTTTTGTCCTAAAAACTCGTAATTTGTAATCATATTCTGTTCAATAAAGTTGTTATTGAAAAATTGAATTTTATAATCTTAAATCCAACAAACTAAGTCCCGAGGCTATTTTTTTAGTAAACTTGAACTTTATGTGAAGACATAAACGTGGATCAAGTTCGAGTAAATAGCTTGAATAGTCTATAATATATAAATAAAGGTTGGGCGCCTTATTCAGACAAACTATGGATGCGACCCGCTTTGTAGTAAGTACAAACAAGGTGATCCTGAATCGTTCATGTAGAGACATGAAAGTGGGGGAATCCTATGTAAAGTGTTTACAGAAGACTGAACCATGAAATAGTCACTTTTACGTTTTAACACCGTTTACTGTTTAAAACTGACTATCTCACTTATTGATAACCTAGGTAACTTAATCTTAATCCTGAGCTAACTATGAACTCCTGTTCACATGAGATTATCCTTAGATCTGCATAGGTGAGGGCTACTCATCAGCGTTGGCCAATAAGCCTCATATTTCAAGGGTAAAATCGGGTGGATAGCTGAGAACATAGGATGCAAGATGGAATTCACTCCTACCCGCTTTAGGGTTAGTAGATAGGTTGTTCTCTTAAGCACTGAATCTAAGTTTTGAACAAGGGGCCCCACCCTCTTATTGGCCTGAGAAAGGTTAAGTTTATAGGTTGGACCTTAAACTAATTGTTCAATAGCGGATTAGTAAGACTTAATGGGTAAGACGGGGTATAACACTCAAAAGTTTTACGGTAATGTATTTGATTTAATTTGATTTTTTTTATCAAACTATCTTTATTTAAAAGATTTTAAGTTTTTAGGGGTGTTTTTGTTTAGTAGAGTTGTTGGGGAAAGAATAAGGAATTAAAAAGAAATAAGAAATAATCATAATAATTATTAAAATTTTAATAATTATTATTATTGTGTTGTTTTTGTTTAAAAAAGAAATTTAGGAATTTCTCTCTCTCGTACGCACCCCCTCGATTTCTTTTTCGTCTTCCTACCTTAGCCGACAACCAACTTCTTCTCTCTTTCGTTTTTGTCTACCGATGACAACGAAGTCTCTGCTGCCGTTCGTTTCAGTACGCCGGTTGTCGACGTAGCTGGCCACCCCTCTCTAATCATCTTCTTTCTTTTCCATCCACCCCGGTAGATTCCCCGTGCACAACCCATTAAGTTTGTTCTGTTCTATTTGTCGGACGTCCTCACACCGCTGCAAATAGTTTTCTTCCACCTCTTGTGTGCCGCCGTGACCCTTTGCCTTTGTCCCCGTCGGTTTCCAAAGAAGCCAACCGTCACGTGACTATCCATCTTTCGGTCGTGAGAGGTAAGCCGGCGTCTCTGTCCACCCATCACTCAAATTTCATCTTGTGCGTTGCATATTGTTGGTCGATTAGGTTTGTTCACCACTTCCTTTTACGCGGTGAGTTACAATGGGTCTTGACGGTAGAAAATTGTCGTGGGTTAAGGGTCTATGGTGTTATTGAATGCATTTTCGTGGACGGTATTCGAATTTTGAAGTGCGACAGGTTCGTTGGAACTTAATTCTCCATCTCCTTGGGTAAGTTCATGGTTATCATGGTTTTATGATTTGAATGAAGAAGCGACTTTGGGAAAAATACTGAGTTTTGTTATTATGTTTAGGTTTGTTTTTGTGGATGATAGTTCGATTAAGGTGCTTAGGTAACATCAAGTAAGGGACTTTCTTCTGGACTCATCCTTAGCTTTGAATTGCCTTGGAATGTACTATTATATCTGACTGAGTGGAAATAACGGTTAGGATATATACTTTTGGATGTAGACTTAAGGTTTATTGTATGTTAGATTCGATTGGGAAAAATATATATATTTATGTATGGATTGATGTGGACTTAGTATTGAGTGCATGATGTGACTGACTGGATATGTATATATACACCTATGGATGTTGATTGATTGAAACTCGTTGATGTTTCTTATAGGGGATAGGTTTGAAATGGTGGATTTTTGTTTAGGCTGAATCTATCATATATTTTTATAGTTGTGTTCATTTAAACTGAGGAGAAGGTATGGTTGTACACTTGTAGACTGAGAGGGATGTTGTGATTATTTAGTTTGTTGATTGATGTACTGATAAGTTCTGACTGACCTTGGGTTAAATTAGAATAAGATGACTGTTAGAGGTTATGTGATGAGAATGTTTGAATATACCGTGAATGATTGTTAAGATGTTTAGAATGGACTGAGGGGAAAATTATTAATTTCCTATTGGGTAGTTACCTTGCAGGTGTCCTACGGGATCACCACCTGTTGTGTATCCTTCGGGAGCACTAGACTGATACGTGCTTCTACAGAGCACTAGGCTGATATGTACGTCCTTTGGGACGTTAGACTGATTATGTGTATCCTACAAGATCATAAGATTGAGACTGTGCAGGGTACCACTTTAGGAAGTTATTAATTTAATTCTTCCCCTAACAGGACCAATAGTGGGTTTCTTACTGGGTATGTTTATACTCACCCTTTTATGTTTAACTTTTTCAGGCAAAGATAACAAATTAGGCAAATCGACGAGGGGAAAGAAGCAGACGTGATGGTCATAGTGGATGTTGTCAATTGCTTCCGCTTATGTTTTGTTTTCTTATTTCGTTTTAGCACTCGAGACTGTTTAGAAAATTTTGAGGATTTACTGAGTTCATGAACTAATGGTTTGAATGTTTTACTTTGAATATTTGGTTATTTTAAACAGGGCCTGAACTTAAATTTTGTTTTCTCTGAGAGTTTGATTCTAATTTAGTTTGGTGTTTTTGTGTAAACTAAGGTCATTGTTTTAAATTAATGACTTCGACTTAGTTAGAAAAGTTGGGTAGTTTCACGGGGGTAAAACGGTATTTTGATCTAGTCAAGGTTATGAACAATTTGTGAAGGATTAACTTACTGTTCATGGTTTTATCAAATGGACATAAATATATCATAGTGAGGGAAGTGCAACTACGAGACTTTAGTGGAATGATCCGTTAGTTAATGAATGTTGATTAACTCGATCTAAAAGAGTTTAATCAGTTAATCTCGAATCGTTGGAACCCATGATCTATAGGTCCATTAGGTTCCTCTGCTAGCTCATATGGAATAAACATAGAACAGTGTGATGGAATAAGTCGAATTGTTCGAATTGAGAGAAGAGAAAAACCAACATGTATATGTGATATAGCCGTTGGTTTTCAAATAGAAATAGAACTTTGTGTTTAAATATGATTTAAATACTATAAATATGAATACAGATTCATACTAGGAAGCTCGAAATTGATGAAAATGGTCAAAGTTGTAAAAGTCAAAATATTGATTTTGACTTTGAAAAGTCAAACTTTGACTGCCCTTATATTCAAATGTGATTTGAATTTTGGAAAAATAAAAATGGATTCATGCTCGGGAGGTTGGAATTAGTCAAGACGGACAAAATGATAAAAAGTCAAAATATGGACTTTTGATTTTGAATGACTTTTGCTTGAAAGGTTAAATGACCATTTTACGTTTGGACTCAGTTAGTGGAAAAATCCAATATTTTGTTGGATAATTCCACTAACAATTAGTGGGATATGTGGCTACATGAGATGTAGACACCTAGCCCACTAAGTTCCACTAAATTGTTAGTGGAATATTAGATGTTGAGATTTGTCAAATTAATTACATGCATTTTTTCATGTAATTAAGTTATAAATAGTCGTGTTTTTCAAATAGTAAAAAAAAACTTTTGCCAAATTCTAATAATTTTAGAAATTATGACACTCCAAAATCTCAACCAAAATATACCTTCCAATTTTCTTTTATCTCTCTTATTTTCTACACTAAATTGGGTCTCACAATCTGGTTCTTTGTTCAGAGAATAGTAGGTGACCACTAGTGGTTGTCTCAATTAGAATTGGTAAGGAGATATCAAGGTTTTACAAAAACTTCAAAGGTAATATTCCCTACCCTTAATTGTTTAGTTTAGGGGTTGCATGTTAATTAGGGGCAATTAGGGTATTTTTGTATCCTTTTTTCCGTTGTGCATGTCCTTTTCTATCATGCATGACAATTATTTTTTGCATATTGCGAATATGACAAAATTAATGATATCAGATGACTATCAGATGGTAATCATAGGGCTATCGGAGAGCTATCAGACAAGAATCATAGGATTATCGACTTTTAAATTTGCTACTTTTACAATTTAGAAAATGTAGTGACATGGACCCTGTTATCATAATTTTTTTTGTTATTTTTGCAAAGGCCCTAAATAAAAGGGTACTCTTCTATTATTTATTTAGTTTTATGTGAACTTCTTTGTTTATCCATTGAGTTGACATTTAACCTAACTAATTGAATTTTGGGCTTGATTAACCTTCGAGCAAAATTAAACTTATTTTTGGGCTTAGTTGAATTTATGCTCAAATATAAATATCATACTGGGCCAAGATACATGCCATTATCGAGATCTATCAACTTTTACCTTCAATTTTAATTTAGGATACCCGTCAACTTTTAATAAATCTCAAATTTAATAGTCATAATTTATTATTAAAAATGACATGACAATCTATTGATATAAAAAAAATTCTCATTCAACCATATATAACTCACATTTTTTTTCTCCTTATCTTAGAAGTATATTCTTAATAACAAATATAAAATTATATGAAAGTTTGAATATTAAAATTAAACTAGCAAGTCCCAGTGGGTCCAAATGCAATGAAAACGAACATAAGTTTATAATAAGAATAGATAAAAGAAAAATGATTAACTAGTAACCTTCGGTTGGTGGGGTGTTACGAGACACTCGTGGACATGATATAATAGTAATTATCATTGTTGTTTTCTTTTTTATAAGATTGCTATTTTTATTTTTGGGAAAATGGCCTCTGAAATTAACATATTATCGGTCTTAAATTACCAATTAGAACATATAAATTCAAATTTTATTTTTAACTATATGGTGACCTTACGCCAACCAAACAAATGTTCATATTGGATATCTATATTTATTTCTAAATCACAGGTGGTTTTAGTTTTTTTTTTTTAATCGTTGTTTGCTAACTCTTAATTTATGCACAAATTTTATAAACCAAAGAAAAGAAAAGTTTACCATGTTTAATTTATTAGACTTGAGATAATTAAATACCTGCGGGTAGTTTTTATGCTCAGAAAGTAGAAATGTGCTATAGATACAGTCATGGTAACTATAAGAGAGTTAGAGAGTAACTGGATATAACTAACGAGGGCTAAAATAACTAATTCTAACGTTCCTTCTCAAGATTAACTAAGAAAAAAGAGTGTCATTCTAGGACCCGAACTGTGTAATTGAATAAATCCTACTATATCTATTGTGGGTCGAGGACTTCTTCTCCTTCCCATTTTCACAAAGAAATCTATGATCAACAATAGAAAAAGATCCATTTTGTATCATATCTAAGGGATTCATGGGTTCAAACCGAAGAAGTAATGAAATTCAATTATTCTCAAATCGATTGCAATCTTTTTCTGTCTATGAGGATATCTCAACAGACACGACTTCTACTTCTAATAAGGCATGAACTTGATCATAATCATTCTCAACAAGTTGATAAAAAAGCGATCTTTGGATAATATAGAATGAGGAGGAAGAGCTTTGGTGCATACATTCATGAGCTGAGAAATGAGATTGAATAGACACAACAATAACGCATTTAACAAACATGGTCTCGAATTAAATGAAAATCTAATTGGATGTGCTTCGTGCTCTTATGATTAGAAATAATATGTTTTGCAACATCATTGCTAATATATATATATATATATATATATATATATATATATATATATAAAAAGAGGTGACACACAAAGAGACAACCTGAAAAACTAGTAAGCAATCAAAACTACTCTCGCCCACTTAGGCACAAATATTTGTGAAGTTTACACACTAATTTCTCCCCCTCAGGCACAACACAATTTGTTAATTACCTACAGATAGATCCATATACAATTCTTCAACAAGCTAAGATCATCATGCAAAAAAGTAGTATCCACATCCAACTCAATTCCAAGATGTAAACAAATTGATTAAGTCACACGAAAAAAAAGTTTCAAAACAGTCACAAGTTTCGCAACATGAAAAAAAAGTTTGATCGTTGGAGTACAAACCTTGGCAACTAAACGAGCTTTATATCTCTTAATTGTATCTCAACCTCGAACTTCACTTTACAAACCCATTTACAATCGTTGGAGTCTTTGCCATAAGGTAAGGATACGATTATGAAGTGTCATTCGTTTCCGAAATTTTCATCTCATCTTCCATGGGAATACCCAAATGCTCACATATGGAGCATCCCGATGATAAAAAGTAGGTTAAAAAAGTTAACGAAATTGGTCAAGACAAGATTTTTATTAAGGAGAGTTTGTTATAATCCAAATATCTTTACAAAGGACACGTGGATATTGGAGGAACCAAAGGTTGTGATTGTAACAATTTGCAATAAAAATATTTCAAGTATGAAGGAGGCTTGGAAAGATCGAGTAAATTGACAAAGAGCCTCAACTTCAACAAAATTTGTGACAGGAGCCAAAAAACTTTGTTATCAATACTCTTTAACATAACGATACAAGATCTATGTTTGTTGACATTGTTAGTAACTTTAGCTGTTGGAGTGGAATAAGAAGAATTACTTCCAAC
>JBBPDI010092873.1:0-11799 GCA_037974545.1 Cucumis variabilis | reverse complement strand
ATCTCTCCCATTCTTGAAATTGTTTGATGCTTTATGGATTTCAATTGTTCTTAGTCAATTCTTGGAATTAAATGGCCTATTTTTGTAGTGCACAAATTAATTCTCATTTAACTCCTTGGTTGCTATATTATGAATGATCTTGTAATCTTCTTTAAAGAACAATTAGGGGTTTAGTTAAGATTGCAAAAATTAAACTAATCTCCCATGAAATTCATCTCTTTTCTTTAATTTTGATTCAAAATTCCTCCAAGAACAAGCAATTTGATCTTGTGAGAAATCTTGAATAAAAAATCCCCTTTTAATTAAGCATGATTCAATTTCCTTTACTTTATTTGATTAAATGATAAGATTAGATCTATGCCTAAGCCCATTCCTCACTTCTCTTCTTGGAATTCAATCTTTAATATCTCTTCTTAAATTCCCCTTCTCATTTTTCCTTATAATTTCCCCAAATATTGTTTTCAATGCTTTTCTTTTGTTTTTGTTACTAATCTCAATCTTTTCAAGCATTACATTCAAGAAAACATTTGTCCTACACTCTCTTGGTTTCGACATCCATGCTTGCACTTATCTACGATAAAAGTCAAGGGTAAACTACAAATAATTTTTTGTTAAGGTGGTTTAGGTAAGTATCCTTCGCAACCACTTTAATTTCCAAACAGAAATGTGTTGATAACGATCTTGCCTATATACTTTGCATAATTCTTTACTTTTTGTATATCAATTCCAACTCTATCAGGCACCTAATGGTATTGTTCTTCTTCTGTATGTTGATGACATGATTATTACTAGTGATGATCCCATAAGCAATATACAACTTGCAATACTATCTTGGTGAATACTTTGGGATGAAAGATCTTGGATTTATCAATTACTTTCTTGGTCTTGAGGTACCTACGCACTCTGATGGTTACTTATTGTCTCAAGCAAAATATGCATATGATTTTTTAGCCCGCTCAAGCATCACTAACTCCAACACAACACCTACACGCCTTGAACATAATAGTCATTTGATCCATTTTGATGGTTTTTATCTTGAAGATGCCACCTTGTATCAACAACTTGTTGGTAGCTATATCTACCTAACAGTTACACGTTCTGACATTGCATATTTTATTCACATTGTTAGTTAGTTTATGGTTGCTACTCGAATCATCCACTCTACTATTTTTTTTTCATTCTTTAACATGTCAAGGGAACTTTGGGACATGGGTTTTAGTTTTCTTTTGAGTTATTGCTTGTTATTTTTTATGCATATGTTCTATCGTGAATTTATCATGTTAGGCTCTAAGTGAGCAGTCTAGGCGATTGAATATGGTCATGTGATAAAAGGTACATTCCTATTAATGCGTTGCAATTTCTAAAGATATGCATGTCGTGCAAGTTTTTCTCTTTATTGCCCAAGTGCAAGAGAAGAGAGGAAGGAGAGTTTAGTTATCTAATCATATTGATTTGTGCTTTAATACTTTAAGGTGATACAAAGCATATATTAACTTCGAATTAAGAGGAGCGACCTCTCGACACCATTGCCATACTTGCTTGCCTCCTGGGATCTAAATACACAAAGTTAGGCACTTGACACGTGTCATGACTTACTTTCTCAACTTTGGGGATGAGCGCGTGTGTGGTACTTGCACGTGTCATGACTTATTTACTACAATGTCCCTGATGTTTGTTTTACCCGTTCTCCTTCGTTTGAACTCTAAATTAGGCAATTTTTTGTGTTGTTGGGTTTGTATCGGAGTTTATTATATTTGGCATAAAATATCAAAATAATGAATATATGCATGATATGGATTTAGAATAAGATACATATTAATGGGTCAATATTTGCCCTAACAGTTACTTACTATCACTTGAATAGAGCCTTGTTGTAAAATTCCTCTCAAGCTTTCTTGATCTAAAAAATTCATATTTAATCTTTAATTAACCCCTTGAACATAAAGGTATCAAAACCTTTCCCTAAATTTCTCAAAAATAACATAATAGCTTAAAACAGCTTGAAAACAATCCATTGGAGCCCGATCACATGGTGGGTGGGGCTGGTTGCGCGTGCATGGCCTAGGGCCTTACCGCATGCTAACCTTATTGAGGTGGGCTGTGCGCCACGTGCTAACCTCACAATGGAGTTGTTGCGCGCGTCCTTCCTACCTACCCAACGTGCCTATCGTATGCTTTGTGCGCGTTATGCTCCCCGAACACCATGCACATTATGCTCCCCGCACACAAGGTCATGCGTGTAGTCTGAGCGCATGCCTTATCGCTTGGCTATGCCATGGCCTTGTCATGTGCGTGCAACCTGACTAAAATAACCTCTAAACACATGCAAGCCTTTTGGCCACTTCTTAGAACACTATTTTAATTCCAGAATCATGTCCCAACTTTGAAAAACTATAACTTAAAATCCATAACTTTTTTCATAAAACTTCCCTACAAAGTTACTCTAAATTGTCTTAACTTTCTTTTTTTTATCTCAAATGTGTTAAGACAAATTACAAGTAATGAGTCCTATATCCCTTTGGAAGTGAAACTTGTTCAGATTCTCCTAAAAAATGACCTTGCCTAATCTTGATCCAATCGCAAACCTTTCTGAATTCAAATTCAACAGCAACCCTCTCTCACAAACTAGACTCAATTTTAGAGCTTTTAAGACCAATTTGAGTAAAAATGCTCAAGTGAGTTATGAGAAACTCTTAAGTGAAGCTGCCTATTTATAGAAGTCCTTGCATGTAAATAACTTGACATCTTAATCTATCTTAATCCATCCTTAAACCTTTTTAAGGCACCTCCAAATTCTCATCCACCTCAAAATGCATGTTACCATGATCAATACATTTGGTTTATTCCTTAAATCGTTTGCTATAAACATGCCACATAGTTATCCAAAACACCAAGCTAACCTCTATAACCATCTCGTATAGCTTTGGCCGCCCAATACAAAATGCCTAACCTCTATGATCCTTCTTTCTCGCCAAACTTAAACGCCCAAAGCCCCTTGCTAACCTCCAATCCTTTCTTGCCTAGCCCATTAACACCCTAAACGCATAGATAGCCTCTTTGAAGGTTATTTTGCCTAGCTTCAAGCTCAGCGCCTAGAAACTCCATGCATCACCTTGTTCTTTAGGGGTTCTTTATGCCTATAAGCCTTCTCTGGCCTACTACAATTCCAACGCCAAACACTTACTAATATAACCTCTTTACACTTAGCCATCATTTCAACCCTCAAGCCTTAGCCTTCTTTCTTGGCCGTCTAGTCCAATATCTCTTAGAGGTTCTATGGTCTCCTTTTGCCGCCCAAAACTTACCCAAAATAACCTCTAATGCTCATGCCTTTTGTTGACACTTAGCCAAATTTTCTAACTTTTCTCTATATTTACAATCTTAACTTTTTCAAGTATCTTTCTTTTTCCTATAAATTTTATTTCTTCTTGTTCTTGACCAGTCTTAACAATTTCCAAAGACATTAGAAATTTTTTAGTTTTTCAACTCCCACCCCTTAAGGAATTTTGTCCTCAAAATTTTAAACATCACAAATAATCTTATACAAATGTACATTTTATTACTTAAGTCCAACATAAAACATACTTACAATTTAAATAAAACTATTAACAACTATATACAATCATCTAAACAACATTTTCTTATTCTACTTATCGCTTTTGCTTTATATCAATAGACTATTCTTACCTTGATTGAGAATTCCTTGAGTCATGACTTAATTGTGACTAAACTCATAAATCCTTTTGTTATTCCCATCTTTATTGATTAACATTCCTGCTTAAAATGCATATATCTTTTGCAACAATAACAAACGTCTGCTCCAATTAAACATTGGCCTTGGTGAAATCTTCCAGAGTTATCACACAAAAGTTTCTTACCCCTCCTAAGTATTGATTTCTTTTCTGACTTCTTAGTAATTGTAGCTGACTTAATTGAAAAACTTCTTCATTTTTTATCTGGGTAAATATTTTCTATAATTACCTTCCATGTATGTTGTCTTTTAGAAGAACCTAATTGTCTTTGTTTTTGTTTTTTCATTCTAGAGTAGTGTTTCAAGAAAAATTCTTCTTCAAATAATTCTCAAAATTTCCTCCAACTTTGATCTTTCTACCATAGACAAACTTCTTTTCATTTATTCCCACCAATCTCTTGCTTATCCTCTTAACATATCCTCTACTAATTTGTCTTCTTGATCTTCAAGGCATTCAATAATCTTGAAGCAATCAATAAATATACTATCCATTCATTCGCTTTAATCGAACTAGTTAACCTTCTAAATATGTCAACTCTTAAAGCTTCTAATTCCCTGCTAGTACACTTATTCCTATAATCCATTTGATCTGCTAGTAAAAAGATTTCCTTTTCCTAAAAAATTTATAAAAATAAAATTTTTACTTAATATTGCTTTTGGCAAGATTGAGCTCCAATAACTGCTTACATACTTTGCCAACCAATTTTATTTTGAAAATTTGTTTAAAATCTACTTTTCTTTTTATAAGAAATAACTTTTGCTTTGATACCAAGCTGGTATCAGGTTATCTAAACAAACTTAGACTTTTACTCCCTAGAGACTGAACACTTGCTTTGATACCAAGTGGTATCAAGTTATTAAAACAAACTTTGACCTTTACTGCTCCATTCCCTAGGAACATCATTGCTCTGATACAAGGCTATCACACCTCACCCCAAGCACTTGCTTGCTTGGCTCGAGACAGACGTGATGTCAACTGAAGTCGTTTGCCTCTAGAACAATCTCAATTGACACATGACATGAAAATGTGAAATATTTAACAATGGAACTCTTTAAACTTGAAATACTTTAAAATCGTAGTGTAACCCATTTGAAATTTGCTTTTATAAATGAATAAAACATGAAATATATACTTCTAACTAAATGGAGTAATACTTTGAAACACATCTTTTTTTCATAATTGAAAACAATGTTAGCCTATCAACAGTATGTTCAGCATGTGGAGAGTCCACAATCAATACCTGGAAAGAGAAAAAACATTTTGGAAAAGGTAAGTCGAAAGACTTAGTGAGAAACAGTTTTATAAAATAGGTTTTCGTAAACATTTTATTCTAATTTCGAAGCTTAAATACGCTTATCAGTAAACAATCATAACATGAAACTTGAAGTATTTGTATAGCTTTTCGAAGATAATCGTCCATAGCCAAAAGCAGTATTTACTCCCTTTGTCTGAAGATGGAATAGACGTTGGATAGCTAGCCCTCTTCTTTTAAGGCATAAAAATATATAATTCCTGATGGTCCATGAAATATAGGCTCGTCAACCCTACCATCAATATGGAGTTAACCACTTGAGTACAATACGTCTCATGAAATAGTCGAGCATGGATAACAACTTTGAAAACATTGAAACACTACAGTACTAAAAGTTTTGAAATATTTCCTTGATCATGAAATTATTCAAACATGGCATAACTTGAATAACAGTTCATAAGCATTTATCATAAGAGTAACTTGAAATCATGTTCATAAATTATTTTACAAGGAATTTAAGTCCAGGGTTAAAAACAAGGAATTTAAGCTCCTAATCCTATGGCGCAGCCAAATCATGCGGTATAAGCTATACAGTAAAACATATGAACAATATATTTTCTATTCTAACTATATTACACTATGGTGCTTTGGTTATTCAAGGTGAGCATGGTGAATTGAGGAAGATAAATAATTAAACTCATTAAAGACATGGTGAGGAAGGAATAGTCTAATTATCTAAACACAATAAATTGTGCTTAATGATTCAAGGCGATACAAAGCATGTTTTAACACTGATTAGGGCAAGTTGCCTCTTCGTTCTTTTCACCATACTTACTTACCTTTCGGGATCCAAATACACAAAGTTAAACTATGATTTAAATCTAATCATTTTATTAGTATTCTAAGTTGTCTCTCCTTGATTAAGGTGGACATCTTTTTTATGCTTTCGGCACACACTATCAATTCTGTAATGAATGCGAAGAACAAACTTGGCAATAAGATTGCATTGCTACAACCTTTTTGCTAAAAAGCGTAGTTAAATGCGTGTTCTTATTTGTCAGATGATTACAATCAAAACCATTGTTCTTCTCTCAAATATACAATATTCTTGGCATCCACACTTAACTCAGCAAAACTTAAAATACATATACTATGATTCTCTAAGCATTAAAACACACTTTATTGATACCAAGCTAGTTAAACAGGTTAAAGAAGGCAAGATACATAAATATAGGAGAATGAAAGAAGACGTTAAATGCATTGAATAAAATAACTTTAAGCCTTTCAGCCATGGAGTACATGTTACAATAAAGTACAATATAAAAACAAAATGGAAGACAAAAGAAGGAATTGCGCCTCAAAGTATGATTTCTCATCCTCTTTGCATCTAATTTTTGCCTATTGATGAGGGAGAAGATGAAGGGGGAAGAACTTTCTCTCTTTCTTTTGTTCTGGACTCTCACCACTAAACTCAGGGAAAGGGATGATGGACAATGTCAAAAGTTGCTTTTTGGCCAAAGTTGTGCACACTGTTCTTGAAGTGAGAGGATTCATTTATAGGTGAGAGTTGATGTTGACAGAACACCACGCCTCATTAATGCCTTTAAAAAGCTACAACGGCCTCATACAAACGTTCTTTCGTCCTTTTTCCTAACTTTTGCACCAACCAATTTTGTTTGCTAGTGCACTAAGCGCGTAGCTTGCTTCTTTGTTCCAGCATTGGTTGCACACATCTTCTAGCGTAGAAGTTATTTTGCCAAACTTCACTTTATTTGCCTAAAATCCTATGATAAGAGCACTAAAAAGCAATAAAATAGGAATAAGTCTCTTTCAAGTCATGTTATTTGTATGTTAATCAAATCACCTACTTTTCCCTTGTTTTTCTATTTTTATGCGTTTACATTCATTATTTTATATAAAGGCTATAATATCTTGTATTTCTACAAGTTATCACCACTCTGCAAGACTTTTGCAGCCATCTTTTGTCCACCAAAGTGTTCTCCGTACGGTGTTATATGACACTTGATGAGCATCTCAGTTGTTTCATATTTAGAGACACATTGCCTCAATATTTGGTCTGAGCCTAATTTGTAGAGAAAGCGCTAATCCCATCTATAAAAATGACACTTACAAAACAACTTCTTTCTCTACTGGTTGTTGAAGTCTTATTGACATGTTTTGCATACCAAGTAGTTTACTATGTTTGCATACCAAGGTTCTTTTTCTTCAACACAGAAGAATTGCTCATCACAAAATCCATCTTCAATTTCTTTTTTCTTGTGTTGGAATGTTTCATTGATGAGACGCGACAAGTGATCGCCACCAGGTACTTGGTACCTTTGTGGTCTATAATCTTTAAATAAAAACTCTTGGAACAATAAAACCCATTTGATTATCGTGGTTTGGCATCTTTCTTCACCATAAGATATCTAATCACAAAATGATCAAAGTGTATAGTAACTTTGGAGCCCACAACGCAAATCCTAAACTTTTCAACAACAAAAAATACCACGAGCAACTCCTTCTCTTTATGGTGTAGTTCCCTTGAGCCTTATTGAGAGTCTTGCTCGAGAAGTAGATAGGGTGGATCACTTTGTCTTTCTTTTAACCATGTATAGCTCTTACTGCCACATCACTCAAGTCACATATAAATTAGTTTTGTATATTCTTCATCTAACACCGGGGATCACGCATTGGATCGTGAAATTATAGGCTCATAAGATAAGATACATGCAATGAAGCCAGTCTATGAGAAAGGTCGAGTTAAAACGCCGCAAGAAGTCTGACCTTATCGTACGACATGGCTAAGTCTAGGTTTCATTAGGAAGCATAGGGTTTTTAGGTAGTGACAAGAGCAAATATTTTATGCAAAAAGTAAAGAATTATGCAACATATGTAGGCAAGGTTGTTATTAAACACAAGTGTGTTAAAAAATAAAATTATTGTAAAAGGGTACTTACCTAGTTTCGTTTTGACAAAAATATTTGAAGTTTACCCATTACTCTTACCGTATATAGGTGCAAGCATGAGTGTCGAATCCAATAGAGTGTAGCCTAAGATATTTTCTTGAATAAAAACTTCAAACAATTGAGATTAGTAACAAAAAGAAAAGAAAAGCATTGAAAACAATTTTGGAGAAATTATAAGAGGCCAAGTATTAAGGAGAAATTTAAATTGCAACTTAATTCACAAGAAAAATTAATTAAAGATTAAAATTCAAAAAGAAAAGTGAGGAATGAGCTCAGGTTATTAATTTAAACTATCATTGAGTCCAAGATTATTAAGAATTGAATCATGCTTAATTAACAGGGGTTCTTTGATTCAAGATTCTTCATGAGATCAACTTGTTTGATCTTGGAAGAATCTTGAACGAAGTTCAATAAAAGAGATGATTTCCATAGGGGGTTAGTTTAATTCTTGCAATATTAACTAAAGCCCTAACTTGTTCTTCAAAGAAAATTACAAATTCATTTAGAATTTTGTAATCAAGGAATTAAATGTGGTAAAAAAAACAAGAAATGAAATGAATTTTCAAGAATTTGGCAAGAAGAAATTCATAAAGCAACATTCAATTTCAAGAATTGGTGAGAAACGATCAAGAATCAAGTAAATTTTTATGTAGAGAAAAGTTATCCAATTAATCTTGCATTAATTGTAATGCTTAAGTATTTTGCATACAAAGATTGGATCTAAATCCAAAATCAAGAAAGAATTTAACTATAATTATAGGAATTGATACAAGGGTTTATTTCTTGATACAAAACTTGTTGATTCCAATAAAAATTTACATTAAAATCAAAATTGACACAAACCCTAATTACATGAAAAATTAAATAACACAAATTCTCAAAGAATGGATTAACCTAAGCCCACTTACCTCAAGAATTTTAGCCCTCCATCATGAAGATTTGTGAAATTTTATTTGAGAGAAATTTGGTGAATTGGGAGAAATTTTTTAGAAAATAGTGAATTGATTATTGTAATTAGGGGTTATTAGGGGTATTTATAGAAAATAATGGAGATAGAAACCACCACCTTGAGGCCCATTTTCGCATGTGTTTAATTGAATTTTGGCAAAAGTTCATAAAGTTGGAATTTAATTATGTAAATGCCACTCAAAATAATAGAAAAAAATTGAATTAAGTCGGGGAGACTCGAATTGTAAGACTTGAACTTTAGGTAGTATAGTTTTCTAAAGAGTTTAAGAGGTTTGAAAGAAGGAAATTTTTTGGTTAAGTATCAAAGAATAATACTTTAGGCGTTTTGAATGTTTAAGGTTGGTGAGAAAGAAGGACCATAGAGGTTGAGCTTTTCAGCTAACTCCAAAAAAAAGTTTCTCACAACTCACTTGGGCGTTTGTACTTAAATTGATCTTAAAAGTTTGAAATTTGAGTCTATTTTATTGAGGAAGACTGCTGGGTGTTTTGGATATGAGAGGATTGGCGTTTTGGATAAGAGAAGGCGAGAGGGTTAGTTTACGAGTGAATCTAAGCAAGCTACACTCTCAGAATGCTATAGAACACATCGGTTGGCGTTTTGCTCTACAATTTTGAGAGAAGAAAATTAACGCATTTTAAAGCACCTTTATAGAAGGAAATTTTACAAAAAATATTACATATTTTAAGTTATAACTTTTCTAAATCAGGTTATGCAATCTGGGGGAGAAAGTAGGCGAGATGACCTTGAAAGTTAGCTATGTGTATTGGACAACTATGTGGCATGTTTAAGGCAGTCGGTTTAAAGATTTAGTGAAGTATCAAAGCCTTGTTAGCATGCATTTTGAAGTGTAAAAGTAAGCAGGAGGTGTCTTAAGAATGTTTAAGATGGATTTAAGCAATAATAAGGTGTCAACTTGTACTCATGCAAGGAACTTTATAAATATGCCAACTTCAGACCTAAATTTATCACAATCCACTTGATAGTTTTGAGTGAAATTAGTCTCAAAAGTTTTCATTTTGAGTCTATTTTCTAAGATGGGGCTTCTCTTTTAATTTGAGAAAGCGAAAGTTGCATTTACGTTAAAGAAAAAGAGAGAAAGCTCATTTTTGAATAAAAACTCAACAGTCTTTACTCCAAGGAGGTTACACGACCCATTTGATTGAATTTTTCATTGAGAGTTTGAGGTAATATTATTAAGACGCTTTCCAAAAATTTTGTAGAAGGAAATAATTTTATTTGAGTTTTGTATTTTAAGTTATAAAGCTCTAAATAAGAAGCTGAGTTCTGGCCGAGAAAGAGGTTTTGGACAGTGGCCGAGTTTAAGAAATTAACATGGCATTTTCGACATGCGTTTTGGTTTTAAAGAGGTTTTTCTAAGCGTTTTGGGATTGTGTTTGATGTTTTAGAATGAAAGGAATTAATTGGAGTTGTTTTCCATCATTTCAAGACATTATTTTTTTAAATGTTTATCGACCAAGGATTTGATATGAGATCTGTGAATGTTTTTTTAAATGTTTTATGTGATTTCACTTTATTATGATTTCAAAGACAGAAGAATTTCAAAAATTATTTATACGAAAAGTTTATGTGTTTCAAACATGATTTATAATGATGAAAGCTTGGTTTGATAAAGTATGATTTGATGCTAACTTTTATGTGCAAATAAAGAGTCAAGGCCATCATGGGGTGTACAGACCACATGATGAAAAAGCGAGCTTATGCATTGAAAGGAGCGTATAAAACTTAGCGGTGTGAGCAACGATGACGAATCTGTATTTTCTCGAATGTTGTTTATATAGTAGTGAAACGAAAGGTAATGAGACCAAGTGTAAGAACGATTTGGGATCCTTGGTGAAAGGAATTAATGTTAACTAATATGTGTTTGTGTGAAATTGTTGTTATGAATATTTAAGCATAAAAAAAGGTTCATGCGATATGAAATTATTTGATGTTATTTATGCGAAATGATGTTTATGAAAATGTATTGCGAAAAAAATTTCATAAAACCTCATTCTTTTAGATATTCTTTAAAAAATTCATCTTCCAGGATGAGGCATAAGCGCCCAACTCATAAATGGCAAATTCATAGGTTCAATTCCCATAGGATGCACACCAATGGGACCCTCCAATAAGTCCATTGGAATTGGTTCCGTATCAATAGAATCCCATCATCCATACATAACGAATTGGTGTGGTATATTCATATCGTAACTTTCTTAAGCTTTATACGCTTAGAAATAATGGGAAACAACTCCAATTAATTCTCTTCATTTTAAAACATCAAACACAGCCTAAAAACGCTTAGAAAACCTTTCTAAAATCAAAACGCATGTGCTGTGCCATGCTAAATTCTTAAACTCAGCCACACCTAATTCTTGGCCCGAACTC
The DNA here is from genome assembly GCA_037974545.1 of Cucumis variabilis. Classification (NCBI taxonomy): domain Eukaryota; kingdom Viridiplantae; phylum Streptophyta; class Magnoliopsida; order Cucurbitales; family Cucurbitaceae; genus Cucumis; species Cucumis variabilis. The sequence goes on along the minus strand of JBBPDI010092873.1, from coordinate 468 downwards.
CACTTTTTATTTAAAGCTTAATAGCTTAAAATCCAGAACTCAAATGAAACTACTTTATTCTAAGAAGTTGTTGCAAAATGTCTTAATAATACTGCCTCAAACTTCAACGAAAAGAATGAACCTAATGCGTCCTGTAGCCTCCTTGGAATAAAGACTGTTAAGGTTTTACTTGAGAATGACTTTCCTCTCTTCTTTTTAACTCAAATGCAACTTTTCCTTTCTCAAATTAAACCAGAAGCCTTAACTTTGAAAATAGACTCAAAATGAAAACTTTTGAGACTAATTTCACTCAAAATGATCATGTAGATTGAGAGAAATTCAACATTGAAGTTGGCCTATTTATAAAGTTCCTTGCATGAGTACTGTTGGGATTTATGTCCTAAAACTCGTCGATTGTAAATATAATCCATTGACCGTTATTAATAAAGTGTTATTATTGTAATAATTGTTATTGATTATAATATTAGT
>JBBPDI010092869.1:0-11801 GCA_037974545.1 Cucumis variabilis | reverse complement strand
TCGGTCGTCAATAATTTCACCTAGTACAAAAAATATACCAAAAGTTTTATGGGTGGAAGAAGAAGACTAGCTTTCCTAGGCAATGTATACTGTGAAATAGTGGTGCTAACCAGGGTGGATTTATTAAGGGGTCAGAGGACCCTCGCATAGTAAGATATGAATCATTTAAAAATACCACTAAAAAAATTAAAAGTACCACTAAAAAAATTAGAAAATTTTTCAAGAATAGAAGATTTGACAAAATATTTATATTTATAAATTATCTTATAATAGTTTTGTTTTATAGTAATTTTGTTCTAGAGAGTGTAAATAGATTGTCAATTTTTTCAAAAACCTATACTTTAATTGGAGTTACCAAATATAATATGCATCAATAATTTAAAAAAAAACCTAATTTTGAATTCAACTGTGTTTTTCTCAAAATTTGGGGAGTTATTTTTGTCATTTCATTTTGGCAACAGATGGACTAGAGAGAGGGCCTTACAATTAGAGGTGATTATCAATATGCGGAAAACTAGAAGAAGAATGTGTTGGGGAATTTACAAGATACGTAAATAAATTATATCTTAAATTTCCACACCATAAGTTAGAACCAAACAAACAATCGATCATAAAATTGTAAATAATAAAGTGTAAGAATAAAGAAAAGGAGAATTTTTAAAAAATAGTAGATTTATAAAATATTTACAACCTATAGCAAATTCTATATCACTGATAGTCATTGATATGCTATAGTGATAGAAGACTATTAATGATATAATCCAAAATTTTACTTTAGTTTGTAAATATTTTAATTATTTTGCTATTTTTAAAAATGTCCCTAAAGAAAATGACATCGAAAATTATATTGCTTGCTCCAAACTCGAGATAACGCAAGTCTTCTGGAACTGTAAGCCCTGTTAGTATCGCGATCGAAAGAAATCCAAATTCACACTTACAAATCTCTCTTCTCAAATAGCCTAATAAAAGCTATTTAAATTCATTACCACAGATATTTTGGAATAAAATAATATAACCTTAACTCAAAAGGAAAAATACAGTCTTTATTTTGCTGTCACTCTAAAATACTGAAGAAGAAAACAACTATGCCCTCGCTTTAAATTTCCCCCAGTGGCAAATAGATAGTTCACGGCCCTGTGCTGCAATTTTTCCTTCTCTTAGAGTTGAATCCACTCGCCACTTAGATTTTTTTTTTTTTAATGAAAGCCTCCAAATTAATCCATTAAAATAGAGGTCTTTCAGAAAAATATAACAAAACAACAAAATATTTATACCATATACAACAATTTCAAAACGAAAAAAGTTCAGTCTTGCGATAGAAAATACAAAAAATGTCTCGCAATTAATTGATATCCAATATGCGTAATATATTTGGGAAACAATCTTTTAGATTTTGCTATTATTTTCTATACGATAGTTTAGATTTGATCGTTTATATTTGAAAACGATCGTTTATATTTGGGAAACGATAATTTATATTTGACTATTTTTCGTACACCATCATTTAAATTTGGCAATCCAATATCTCAATGATTTTTTTTTCACGATATTTTATATTTGGCATGCGATCTTAAACAACCAAATAACAATTTGAAAAAAAATTGCAAGAGGAGAGAAAAAGACGATGGAAAGAAAAGAAAAATTGCAGAAGAAAAAATATGGGAAGGAAGAAAACACAAAAGAAGAAAAAAGGACAATAGAAAGAAAAAAAATGTAGAGGAAGAAAAGAAAAAAAAATTGCAGTAGAGGAGAGAAAAAAGACAATGATAAAAAAGGACAAAACTTGAATTTTTTATAAAGAAATGGTCAATTTCACGAGTTTTTTTTTATTTTGTTACCAGAACCATAAAATATAGGTTAATTACAACTTGTGGACCAACTTAATCATTTCACTTATACACTATACCAAGGGATGGACTCCTTTGACTAAAGTATTTATTCAAAAACTTCTTCTTAATTAAATTAAGAATTACAAATACTCATACTGACAAATTTATAGAAACAAATTTACTGCAAACTAAATTTATTGGTTAAACATGCTTCTATAATAAAAATTAAAGTTACACAGAAATTGAAATTTTACTTTTGTTGTTGACTATGTATCTACAAAAAGTCAAGTTTGGATTCACCACCACTTGAAAACCTTCCTATTGTCTAATAAAGAGACTTTAAGGTTTGTGGGAAACTTTTGGATTTTCTCTTTCTTGTAGAGATTACATAGAGAAAATTGAGAGTTCAGCGTATCAGAATTGTCTCTCCCGCTTTACCTTCTTCCCTCTTCCTCATCATTAGAAAGAGATCGGGATACGTGTAAAAGCATCATAGGTTCCCTGAATAACTCCCACATAGGGGAATTATTAATTTAATTTAATTTAAGTTAAATTAATAATTAATTAAAGGGGCATTTTAAAAAATGTAACAAAGCGGCAAAATATTTACACTTTATAGAATAATTTCGAAAACAAAAAAAGCCCACAGGCTCACAATAGAAAATATAAAAAGTGTTCTGTGATTAATTGACCCCCAACGTGCATAATATATTTGGTAAACAATCATTTAGATCTAACGCTACTTTTCTACACGATCGTTTAGATTTGACTACCTAAATCTAAATAATTTTTTTTTTAAAATTCTTGTTACACGATCGTTTAGATTTGACTATTTTTTCGTACACGATAGTTTAGATTTAATCATTTAAACTTAGATAGTTAAATCTAAATAATTTTTTAAAGATTTTTTGGTCGTTTAAATTTGGATAGCCAAATCTAAACAATTGGATAGCCAAATCTAAACGATTTTTTTTCAAAATATTTTGGTACATGATTATTTATATTTGATACACGATTGTTTAGATTTGAATAGCCAAATCTCAACGATTTTTTTCAAGTTTTTTTTGTATACGATCGTTTAAATTTGGCTACCTAAATCTAAATGATTTTTTAAAGATTCTTTGGTAGATTTGACTATTTTTGGTACACGATCATTTTGATACAGCTATCCAATATCCCAACGAATTTTTTCACGATATTTTATATTTTACAGAAGATCTTAAACAACAAAATAATAGTTTGAAAAAAAATAAAAGAAAAATTGCAAAAGAAGAAGAGAAAAAGACGATGGAAAGTAAAAGAAAAATTGTAGAAAAAAGAAGATGGAAAGGAAGTGCAAACAAAAATATTTAAAAAATTGCAGAAGAAGAACAAGAGAAAATGACGATGGGACGAAAGAAAAAATTGCAAAAGAGGAAGAGAAGAAAGACGATGAAAAGGAAGGGCAAATCTGGAATATTTTTTTAAAAATGGCCAACTTCATATGCTTTTTCATTTTTGGTTATACGGGCCGTAAATATTTTGCTGGTTTGTTATATTTATGAAAATTAACCTTAATAAAATGATATTTAATTAATTTTATTTATTTAAATCATATTTAAATGAATATATTTCACATAACCTGATATTTTAATTTAGGTAAATTTTCAATAATATAACAAAACAACAAAATATTTGCTGTCCGTGTAACAAAACAAAAAAGACCATCAAGCTGACACTTTTTTTTTAAATATTTCACGTTTGCCCTTTTTTTTCATCTTATTTCTTTTGCAATTTTTCTTTTCTTTTCCATCGTATTTTTCTCTTATTTTTCTACAACTTTTTTTTTCAAACTCTTATTTGGTTCAAGATTGTGTGCCAAATATAAAAAATCGTGAAATAGCCAAATCTAAATGATCGTGTGCAAAGAATCTTAAAATAAAAATCGTTTAGATTTTAGTAGCAAAATCTAAACGATCGTGTACTAAAAAATCTTCAAAGAAAACATTTAAACGATTGTGTACCAAAATTTTTGAAAAATAATCGTTTAGATTTGGGTTTGGCTACTCAAATTTAAACGATCATGTACCAAAGAATATTAAAATCTAAACGATTGTGTAATAAATAATCTTGAAAAAAAATTTGTTTAGAAATTGGGTTGTCAAATCTAAACGATCATGTGTAAAGAATAGCCTAATCTAAATGATTATTTACCAAATATATTACGCGCGCAGGGTGCCAATTAATCATGGGGGTATTTTTGGTATTTTCCATTTTGGGCTTGTGAGCATTTTTCGTTATCAAAATTGTTCTATACAGTGTAAATATTTTGCCACTTTGTTATATATATATATATATATATTAAAAAGCTCTTTAGTTTAATCAAATCAAATTTAATTAAATAAAATAAAATAAAATTATTTAGTCAATTCTTTAATTAATTAATGGTTAAATTAAATATAGCAAAATAAATTAAAATATTTACAAGTTATAGCAAAATTTTGGATTCTTTCAATGATAGTCACTGATAGACACTACTATCACTATAGCATATCGGTGATAGAATTTTAAAATTTTTCTATAGATTTTAAATATTTTATAAAAATTGTTATATTTTAAAATTCTCCTATCTTATATTTAATTTAATCCAAATATCAATCATATTCATATATAAACTTCTCTCATAACCTATAGTTTTAGTGTGCATCATATACACATTAAATTTTTAACGTATAGTTTTAATATGAATCTAATTCATATTAATTAATATTTGAACTCATTTGAATATTTTATTCTCTCATAAATTAATTTTTGAATTATATCCAAAATTAAATGCATATAATAAAGTTTAATTAAAATATAAATTTTACGTTATAATGTATATTATAATGTACATACATTATATTAATTTCCTACGTAAGTTTGAACATTTTTCAAATTATATCAAATAGATATTAACCTCATTACCCTTTACGAGCTAGGAAGGGGACCTAATGGACCTACAATCAGAAGTAGGAGTGAGCATTGACTCTCGAAAAATCGATCCTAACAACTCAAATCGATCAACCAACACTCGACAATCAGTTTTATTGAAAATACGATCGGTGGTCGATTTAATTAAAAGGTTTTGAAAAATTGACCACCTTGTTACCCAAAATCGATCGAACTCGATTGAACCCAATATACATACATACATACATATATATATATATATATATATATATATATATATATATATAAGCCTTTTAAAAAATATAACAAAACGACAAAATATTTACACCGTATAGAACAATTTTGAAAACAAAAAAAGCTCAAAGGCCCACAATGAAAAATACCAAAATGCTTCGTGATTAATTGGCATCCAGCGCGCATAATATATTTGGGAAACGATCATTTAGATTTGACTATTCTTTCTTACACGATTATTAACGTTTTTTTAAAGCTTTTTTGATACACGATCGTTTAAATTTGGGTAGTAAAATATAAACGATTTTTTTTCATAATTTTTTAGTATACGATCGTTTACATTTATCATTTAAATTTTGGTTGGCAAATCTGAATGATTTATTTTCAATATTTTTTGGTACTCGTTTATATTTGAAAAACGATCGTTTATATTTGGTAGGCGATTGTTTAGGTTTGGCTACCCAAATCTAAATGTTTTTTTTTTCAAGCTTTTTGGTACATGATCGTTTCGATTTGATAGTTTAAATTTTGGTAGTAAAATATAAACGATTTTTTCATCATTTTTTAGTATATGATCATTTACATTTATCGTTTAAATTTGGATTGGCAAATCTCAATGATTTGTTTTCAATATTTTTGTACTCGTTTATATTTGGAAAACGATCGTTTAGATTTGGTAGGCGATCGTTTATATTTGTAACATGGTTGTTTAGATTTGATTGTTAAATTTGACTACTTATATCTAAACGATTTTTTAAAGATTCTTTGTAACGATCGTTTAAATTTAGCTATTTTTGGTACATGATCATTTAGATTTGGCTATACAATATTTCAACGATTTTTCACGATCTTTTATATTTGGAACAACTAAATAACAATTTGAAAAAAAAAATATCTTTTATATTTGATACACGATCTTAAACTAAATAACAATTTTAAAAAAATTAAAAAAAATTGAAAAAGACAATGAAAAGAAAAAAAATGCAGAAGAGGAAAAGAAAAAATACGATGAAAAGGAATAGCAAACCTGAAATATTTAAAAAGAATGGTCAATTTCATGGAATTTTTTCTTTTGTTATACAGGCCATAAATATTTTGCCGTTGGTTTGTTATATTAATGAAAATTAACCACACACAAATGCATTCATGCATGGATGAGACATTTTTAAAAATAGAAAAATAAATTAAAAGATTTATAAGCTATAGCAAATTTTTTGGATTCTATCAATGATAGCCAGTGATATCCTTGTATCATTGGCTATCAATGCCACTGATAGCCAGAAAAAGGTATCAACTATCAATGCTACTGATAGAAGAATATCACTAGTTATCAATAGTAAATATTTTATCAAATTTGTTATTTTTGACAATTCTCCTATATATATATATATGTATGTATGTATGTAATATAAATATAGTAAAAGAAAGCCTGTTAGACCCAATGGACCATTAGGGGCAAAAAAAAAGAGGAAAAACTGGCGAGAAAACTGAACCGACTAAAACTTACCTGCGGTTTGGTCGATCAAAAATTGATCTTGAACACTGGTTGTCGATTTCTCTTAGTATAAACCGACTAGGTCAGTTTTCAATCTTGATTTTTCTACAAAATTGCCTCTCCCAACCAATGATCACTCCTAATTAGAAGATACAACAATATGTGATTAATTGGTTAAACTCATTAACCACATTAATTAATATTTGTTAACATTGTGTACACTTCACTAAAGAATCACAACTGAATTCTTCTCACTATAGATATATTTTTGTGTCCAAGGGTATAAACCAATAACAGTAAATTAGTTCTTCACAAGTGTCTGTAACACTAGTTCAAATTACCATTTTATCCCTAGGTTACTTTTGGTCCTTAAATATACAGTGTTCCTTGAATGAACAATTTGTTTATGGTCCAACCAATAAATAGAAACTTTTCTCATCCCATAGAGAGGGTAGGACCATTTGTTCAAGTTTCGAAGATATCATTTAAGGGAACACTCATCTACTTACCCTAAAGATGATAATGAGTAAATTTTATCTCGTGTGATTATGTTTCAAGTTCTCCACTCGATTTTGTCCTCAAAATAATAAAATTATTGAGTCAACAATCTGGCCACTATCACCCATACAAGTCCTCTCGTGAACAAGAGTTCATAATATACTTAAGATTAAGTTTAGTTAAGTTGCCTAGGTTGTCCTTATGAAATAGAAACGTAACAAGTTAATGGAGTTACATCTAGTAGTTACTATTTCGGAGTTTGATCTTATACAAGCTCATTGCATAGGATACACTCACTCGGATGTCACCTATACGAATGCGTTAGATCATTGCATTTGTAACAAATACAAAATGAGTCGTATCTGTAGTGTTACCAGGGTACCCAACCTTATCTCTATGCTATAGACCCTTTAAGATATATCTCGAACATTGATTTCTGTATGTCTCTACATACATTTCAAGACTCAGCAAACAACTTAGGATATTAGATTATTGGATTTAGGTTATTAAGACAGAACTACTAATCAATAACACTTTATTGAAATTACAAAAATAACATTCTATTAATAACGATCAACAGATTATATTTACTAACCACGAGTTTTATGTAATACACGTGTCCATAATAGATGGAATTTTGGAAGAAGAAGGCATTTTTGGGATAGAGTTTTGAAGGATAGATCACTTTAAGGCTAGGAGACGTAATAAGGAAGTATGCGTCCAAGCTTTGTAAACGCAGTGAAGTAAGTGATAACTTGTAGAAATACAAGTTATTGCAGTCTTTTAAGTAAAATAATAAAATCTTATCGCATGAAAAAATGAAGAAAATGGAGGAAAGAGTAAGTGATTTGGTTACTCTGCAAAATGAATGATATAAAAGAACCTCATCTCCGTTTTACTGCTCTTTAGAATCATAGAATTTTAGGCAAAATGGAGTGGAGCTCAGCGTTACCATATCTATACGAGAAGACTCGTTCAACCTTTGCAGCAAAATGAAATACAAACTAGACAAATAAGATTCTAACAAACAAAGGTGGTTGGTGGGAAGTTCGAAAAAAGGATGAAAGGACTACTGCACAGCACCGTTGTAGCTTTTAAGAGGTTTTAATGGTGCGTGGCGTCATGTCAACATCAATTCCTGCCTTTAAATAAAACTTCCCACTCCAAAATTCAATGTGCATAATTGGTCGGAGAGCAAGTTCTATATCATCCATCTTCTTCCTTCTCTTGAGTTTTAGGTGAGAACTTAGACCAAAAAGAAAGAGAGATTCTTCCCCTCACTAAGAGGCAAAAATCACAGCCAAAAAGTATGAGAAATTATACTTTGAGGCGTAACACTTTTCTTGTATTCCATTTGTAATTTTCCTTTATACTGTATTGTTTTGTAAGATGAACATCATGGCCGAAAGGCCTACAATTATTTTTATTAAAACAATGCATTTCTTCATCCATTTTCCCATTTCTCTTATTTTCTCATGTTTAATCTGTTTAGTTATATAACTAAGGATGAATTGTGTTTTTAGTACATAGAGAATCAGAATAAATGTATTATGATTTTTGCTAGGTTACATGTGAATATCTTAACATTGAACATTTGAAAAAAGAGTAATGGTATAGATTATGATCATCTGACAAGTGAGAACCACAATTAACTAAGTGAGTGATGAGAAGATTGCAATAATGCAATCTTATCGCCAAACTCATCCTTCGCATACACAACCGAGAGAAAACTGTGTGTGTGGTGACAACATCAAGAGGTTGCCCGCCTTAATAAAGGATAAGTTACTAATACTTAGTTAATATATGCTTTGTATCGCCTTGAAGTGTTAAAAGCACAACAGTTAGATAATTAAATGTTACTTCAACACCTAATCTATAATGAGTTCACTTTCCATGCTCTCAATTCATCATGCTCACCTTGGACCGCCAAGCACTATATTGCAAATAAAAAGGTCAATGAGTATACTGTCCATAAATATACTGCATAGATTATACCTCATGATTTAGTACATGACAAGGTAAACTAGGTGCTTAAATTCCCTTTGTTTGACCTTCGACTTACCAGAAAACCTCTCTTCGTTTATGCTTGGGCGATAGAAAGGAAAACTTATGTGAAAATGATTATTTTCATCAGTTTAGCAATGCGTGAATGAGATTGCACCTTTTATCGCATAGTCCTATTTAGTCGCTTGATAGTCACTCATTTAAAACCCTTCATGTCAAATATGCAAGCAACCTTTCACGCTAAACCTTCGAACCTAATGCTTGTAGAGTACAACGCAAATACGAAAAAGCTAGCATATTTTCCATTGTTTCTCTATTTTTGTCTAATTTTTAGAAACGTTCCTTAAATTTTGAGAATGAGAAATGGGAATGGATATTAAACACTATTTCTTAAAAAATGTGAAAAAGAAACATAAAACAAGAACACTATCAAACAGGCCCTAGGTTGCCAGCTTATAAACAAGAACCTAGTTCTTCATTTATCGTATCTCATTCCAAATTGAGAGTTTTCTTTGTTTTTTTTCTTTTTTTTCTTTTTTTTCTTTGTTATTGAGTTGAGTTGAGAGCAAGTATCCAATAGTTCTACTAAATTCGAGTAGTTTGAGGATACAATTCTACTAGAGTTATGTGTTGTATCCTATTGAGATGATCAATGTAGTCTACTTGCAAGCTCGTAGAAAATTGTCTTCAAGACAATGTTTATTAGAAGCGTGCCTCGACTATGGTTTGAATATACAGAGGTTTTGAGGTTCTTTCAAGTATTCTATTATTTTCTTATCTAAGCTTTGTTATATCATTTGGATTAAGTTTAATTGTTTTCAATTGAGTTGTAATCAATTTGCTAGTGTATTCAGTTCGTATTATATTTAAAGTTTCCCTCAACAATTTGAAAACAATTAATATATAAGCTAATGGCTTGAGACTCCTCCACCAATGTTGCTACATTTGTCATGATGAGATTGCCAATTGTCAAACCTCATGCTGAAAAGCCAAAGAAGTTTAAAGGAAGACAACTTCAAGAGATGGTAGCAAAAGATGATTTTCTATCTCACTACTTTGAATCTTGCTCATATTTTGAATGAAGATGGACCAATTACCCACCAGAAGTTATAACTCCTAAAACAGAAGTGCAAATCAAGCATGTATGCATTTTGACTTCCTGTTCATAATATACTTAGTTGTCTTGAGGACACTTTGTATATGTCTATTGCAATGTGTAGAATACACCAAAACTATTGTGGGAGGCAATAGACAAAGAATACAACCTGAAAGATATTGGTACTTAAACAGGTATTTAAACCTAATAGTTATCACAAAAGAAAAAATGTTTTGTTCTAGTTTTGGGAAGGGTGCTTAAGTTGTTTATTACAACACCAAGGTGTGAACATATGAATCTTTGGCCTTAGTGTATGTTAACTACTGTTAGTTAAGACATTTAATGTTTTCAGTAAAACATTTTTTGATATTTGTTGGAAGGTTTTGAATTATCCTTTTTTTTTGGTATTTAGTTGCATGAGTTGAGTTTAATGTTAAATTTTGATATTTAATGAGTGATAGAGTTTATTCATGTTTGTTGGATAAATGATCTAGAAATTGGAGAGAAAATGTCAAATGTCCTAATTATTTAATATTGATTGACCCTTTGTTGATGTCAAATTTGAGTGAAATTAAAAATATACACTTGTGCACACGTAGAAATGTAGTCTCGTCTGTCTTGCTCGTCTCGCTCTACCTCTTAGTCTTATCTATCTCAGTCTCACTTATCTCGCTCAAAATTGGTGTCGCTCTCACTCGTATCGCTCAACATCGGTGTCGCTTTTGCTCAAACTTGGTGTCACTATATCTCTTGTCCAAGTTTTGTTTGTCTCACTAGTTTGCCATCTTATGACTTCACTCTTTTCAAACCGTTCATTGTCTCACCCATCTTGCTCTCCTTAATCTCGCTTGACTCTTTCATCAACTATCTTCCAATCCCGTGAAGAAGAAGAAGTCAGAGAAAGAGTTAAGGCTCATGGATGTCATGCCAGAGAAGAAGAGGAAGCCTGCATGAAGACGGAAGAAAAGGAAGATGCGTGCAGACATCGACAAAGAAAAAGATATTATCGAAGAAGAAGAGATGCATCGGGAGATGAGAAAAAATGTATGGTTGGGAGGAAGATGAAAAAAAACCCCTAAAATAATAGGGAGGATTGTAATTGCATGCGATATTGACATTTATGAAATAGGCATTTGATATTTTTTTTTTACAAAATTGGGTAATTTTTTTACAAAATTGGGTCATTTTCCATTTTGGGCCATATAAATGGGTCTTTTAGACAGTTAAATTAATTTATTCCCCAAATTTTTTGAGTTTTCTTTTTTTCATTTTAAGACGTTGGACTCATCGTGATATTTATTCTTCAACATATGATTGTCATTGGTTCTCTTGATTGTGTTGAAATGTCTTTTAATTAGTCACTTTTTAATAAATCTTATTTTATGTCCAATGTCAGAGCATATTTTTTTAGTACAATAAAAAATATCTAAACATGTCAAAAAATAAAATAGAATCCACCTATGAAGGATGGTTTTCAAGACAAATTTCTAAAAGTATTAGATGAAAAGCATGAAAAGTTTAGATGCGAATAGCAAAATACATTGACAAGCGATAAAAAGGAAGCATTGAGTCAAACGACAATCATTTTTCGCTTATAAGCTTGTTGATGCCCTCATACATGGCAATTGTAACACCCTGAAACTAGTAAGTTAACTTTAATGTTTCGTATGTTGATTTTTGGGTGTTATGTGTGATATTTTCTTTTGAATTGTTA